>VNJY01005504.1:16130-42267 GCA_008042715.1 Drosophila bocki
TTTTGGGGGGGGGGGGGGGGGGGGGGTGGAGAGGTGTGCCGTGAGGAGTTTATGGAGTTGAAGTAGGTGTCCAGGGAATGGATATTGGTTGGGGCATTTTCTTTGCTGGGCCAATGTGGCGTATGCGCAATATTTGTATTACAGTTTCATATGCAGTGCAGGCAATGGCGAACACGTGCTCTGCAAGTATGTGTGTGTGTGTATGTGTGTGGCCAAGAATAAGATGAGAAAGGAGACTGGGATTAAGGAGCGGGAAAAGTAGCACAAGAAGGAGTAAAGGGGAGCACAAACAGCAGGGGAGAGCTAAGAAAAACGGCATCAGTTATGGCTAACGAATGCGACGACGCTGCTCGCCCTTAACTCAAATGTACAACATCAATAAATAAGAAAAAAATAACAAGAAACAAGCTAAAGGAGTATTGGATTCAAAGCACCGATCATCAAATACCCTTAGATTGGTCAGGGAAAAAAACAAAGCCTTTTTTTGGGATAAAGAAAATGTAATATTTTAAAAAAGAATTTCATCGAAAGAGTTAAAAATTAAAAAATAAAAATCATTAATATTTATTATTTTTAATTTAAATAAATACAATTTTAAAAATAAAAATCAATATTATTTATTATTTTTAATTAAAAAAAATACATTTTAATAAATAAAAATCATTAATATTTATTATTTTGATTTTTTTTTAACAAAAATAAATAAATTAAAATAAAAAATATATAAAAAAAATAATAATTAATAAATATATATAAAATATTATTTTTAAGTTTTAAATTTACCAAAAATGATTATTTTTTAAATATGGATAAATATATAAATAGATAAATAACCTTTTGGGTCAATTATATAATATATAAATTATATATATTCTTGATCAGCATAAAAAGCATGTCCACAAGGACTTTATTTTTTAATAATTTTGTCAAAAAAATTTTAAAAATAATAAATATATAAATATCGATAAATTTGGAATTGAATTTTTTAGAGTGACCAAATTTTCTCAAATAGTAACCCATGGCACATCTGTCATCTCTAACATAATTTTGTGACTTTCAGTTTCTTCTTCTAGCTCCGAAGTTTTCGTTTGAACTGACGTCCCCAAGCATTTTAGTTCGTTTTGTGTAGCCTTTGGATGCACACCTCACAGTCTTTATTTTATTTAATTTAATTTAATTTAATTTTATTTCATTTTATTTTATATCTTTTACGGTAGTTGATCCGTACCTGGAGGCAGAGTAATGCTTAGTTCTTCTGACTTTAAGAACCATCACCTCAAAATTTAATTTTATTTCATTTTATTTTATATCTTTTACGGTAGTTGATCCGTACCTGGAGGCAGAGTAATGCTTAGTTCTTCTGGCTTTAAGGACCATCACCTCAAAGTCTTCTTTTATTTTATTTAAATATTTTTTTTGAGATTTATAATTTTTATTTTATTTTATTTTTTTTAATTAATTAACAATTATGATATTGATCCATCGAATATATAGCCCCTCAAAAGTATATAAAAAATTTTTATTTTATTTATTATTTTATTTTTTTTATTATTTTATTATTTTTTTTTTAACAATTAATTACCAGTTTTGATATTGTTCCATCAAAAATGTATCCCCTCAATATTCTAATATTTAATTTTTATAAATATATAATATATAATAATATATATTTTTGTAAATATATAATTTTTATTTTATTTATTTTTTATATTTTTTTTTAACAATTAATTACCAGTTTTAATATTGTTCCATCAAAAATGTATCCCCTTTATAATCTCACTGCCTTGGAAATTCCCTATAAATTACCAAACAACCAAACAACCAGAAAAAAGAAAGGGTATAAAAATGTATATAAAAAAAAAAAATGAAAGCCAGCAAAAAAGGGATAATAAACAGGGTCCCCTAAGAAATCTATAACTGAGTAAGCCACATCAACACACACACACACTCGCACACATCTGGGAGAAGCAACATATCGATAAGGATGTATAAGGACATGTTCGAGCACGTTCAAATTTAAACGATTTTCGTGTTCGGGTGTGTGCGAGTGTGTGTGTCGGGTGTGTGGGCGCACATAAATTTCCATATGGCGAACGACTCATGCAATATGCAAGATAACTTCGATGAAAAGGCGATAAAAGACACCAAAGCCTCTTACTTGCCACCCTCCACCACCCCCACAACTCATCTACCTAATGTCGATGGCATTCAAAATGTATAAAAGCAAACTCCAGGCCCTACTCCCACCTCCTACTCCTCCTCCCCCCCACCCAGCTCCATCACACTAATGTATCTCCCGCTCCGGCTTCGTCCAAATTATGAGTGACAGTTGCGAGTTGTGTGAGTCGCGAGTCTTGAGAATGCGCCAAAAGACATCAACTTGGTATTTTTCGTGGCACACACACACACACACTCAAGGAATGCAGTGGAATTTTTAAAGGAATTCCCCGATAAATACTGCGGATCAAAAGCAACTTTCTCTAGGAGATGGGGGGGGGGGATACAGGGGGATTATGGTGGGTGAAAGTTATTTTCTTTTTGCCTTGGCGTCTCCTTGGTAATCCTGCATTTAAAATGCACAACTAGCTGGGGACATCATCAGGCTTATGAAAAATTTAATTTACCGCAGTTATTTATTTGCCATTTTTTTTGGGTCAAAAAGAAAGTGAAATAAGATAAATTTAAGATGCGTTTTAAAATATATTATAGAAATAATATTATAAATTTATATATTATTAATTATTCAAAAGAAAGTGAAATATTAAGTTTTTTTTAAATAAATTTAAGATTTGTTTTAAAAGATAAAAGTAAGGAAAAACAATTTAAAAAAAATTAGTTAAAAAAAGCAATAAAGAAAGAAAATAAGTCATAAAAATGGATATTTTTCTTTTTTTATTTATTTAAATAATCGTTTTTTAATAATATATATAAAAATAATAATAAAGTTTATTAATTATTCTTAANTAAAAATAATAATAAAGTTTATTAATTATTCTTAAAATAAAAAAAATTTAAATAAAAAATTCTTTATTATAATTTAAGCATTAAAAAAAGGGAATAAAATTAAAAAAAATAAATTAAAATTAAAAAAAAAATAAATAAATAGTTAGGGAAATCCCTTTTATATTTATTTAAATAATAATAATAATAAAATAATATATGCTCTTAAGTTTTTTTCCTTTAAGTAATATTCTGCCAAATTATTTTAAAATTCTTAAATAATATTTAAATGAATCTATAAAAATGCATATATTTTGGGTTTACTTTCCTTTAAAACCATATAATTTCTGTTTAAAATAGAACATTATTTAAAATGCATAAACTAATCCTTATAAGTTCTAATTAAAATTCTGCAATAATATTTTAAAATTCTACATACAATATTTATAAAATAATATTTATAAAAATCTATAAAAGTTCATCTCATTTAGGTTTACTTTCCTTTAAAACCATATAGGTATCATAAATAATTATTTATTAGCTAAACAATATTTATGACATTAAAACCCATAGATTTTTAGTTTAATTTCCTTCTTACAAAATTCTTAATTAAATAATTCATTTATTTTGTTAATTTTTGTTAATTAACTCTTTATTTATAACCAAAATGCTGCATTATTTGCTGATATGTAAACCTAAAAACCAATTACCGGTTAGATTTAGACTTATCACTAAATGCATGTCACTGATTCTAAGGACGAGGATGATGATGAAAATGAAAATGCAGGCAGGATATTTTCCATCAACTGTCGGCTGGCAATCAAAGCTCGTTATCCGCCGGGGGGCATGCCGTTAGCCTTATTGCAATTCATTTGCCAGCTTAGCCTCAAGCTCACACCCTTGCTTTCTCTCTCTCTCTCTCTCTGTGGGATTTTCCCCACTGCCCTGCCCCTCAGCGATTTTCCACCCAACCCCCCAGACCCCTCCTCTCTCCTGAGCACTTGAGCGTGCGCCAAATTAAAACACCGCAAAATGTCAAGTGCCGCAAATGCCAAAAGAGCGCGAGAGAGCGAGACAGCGGGGCGGGGAAAAACAGGAAAATGTATGGGGGGGGGGGGGGGGGGGGGAGGGGGTTGGTGTGGCAGAGGAGGGTGACAAAAACCGGAGGCAGTTGAAAACGACGATAGTGGGACAGACAGAGCGGAAGGATACGCGTCGCAGTTATTTTAATGAGCATTAAATGATGTGGCAAGCCATCCTCCCAAAAAGTGGGTACAACCCACCACCCCCCACCCCACCCCACTTGCGCCTCATTTACGGCTTAATTATGGCAATCGACAAATATGCACAAAACTATACACTTTTCTCTTTTTTTATTTTTTTTTTTAAGTCTAACAAATCTAAATTGCAATGTTTTACACAAGGCCACGCAAAAAGGGGGCGTGGCAGGGCTATAGGGGGGGCTGCAAAAAATGCATGACATTGCTGCAAATTTATGGGACACACTCACACACACACACACACACAAAAATTCTTTTGTACTTTAGCAAAAGGCCCAACCAGGCTCAAAACCATTTTATGCAAGCCAAAAGCCAAAGCCAGCCGCCGGAATGATATTGGTTGGTGATGGGAGGGGCATATCTATAGAGGCTCTCTGCCTCCCATATATACATATATTTTCGGGCTGATTTAGGGGGCCACATCCTCCTCCTCCTACTTCTCCTGCTCCTCCTCCTCCTGCTCCTCCTCCTCCTCGTCCACATCCAATCGTTTGTGGGCCATCCGATGTGACATCCGTAGAATTGGTTGAGCGGGATTATGGCGCAGCATCCACGAAAAAAAAAAAAAATAGTAAAAAAATAGCAAAAAAAAAAAAAATTAAAACAAAAAATAATAATAAAAAATTGTAAAAAAAATATTAATAAAAAATAGCAAAAAAAAAAAGTAAACAAAAAATGGTAGAAAAGCGAAAAAAAAATTGTAAAAAATAGCAAAAAAAAAAGGGTTTTTGGCTGACTGGAGGGAAATTGAAACAAATGTTTTAGAGATATTTATTTGCATATTTGCATAATGCTCTTCTCTCATCCTTTTTTTTTTTTTTAAGTCCGGAGGCTGCATTTTTATGCAATTTTCTATTATTCATAGGGGACAGAGAGACACACAGCGTTCTATATTTTTTCCTGGATTGGGGTTATTTTCAAAAAAATATATATACGTGCAGAAAATGAAATAATAAATAGAAGTTGGTATTTATAAAGATTAAAAAATAAATAAAAATCAAAAATATAAATGGAAAAATGTATTAAAAATATATATATTATAATTTATATAAAAAGAAAAATACAATAGCAATTAATTAAAAAAAATGTAATTAAATAAAAATATTTAAACGCAATAAAAATTTTAAAAAATTGTATACGGCCTAATAAAATAAAAAAAAATGTATTTTTCTTAAAAAATTAAAAATTATATATTTTATTTTTGTCAGAAATTGGCATAACGCATTGAAGGAATCATTTCCGACCCTATAAATCATATATATTCTTGATCAGCTTTAACAGGCGAGTCGATCTAACCATGTGTGCTTGACAACTACATTTTTTAATTTTTTTCCAATTTTCTAAGGGTTTTTTATAAGCTAAAAATGTCAACAAAAAAAATTCCAAAAATTAAAATTTTTTTAAATTTAAAATGTAGTATGTCACTATGTTAACTTAAAAAAATCTAGCCTAGATAAGTTTTCCGAATTGAAATTAATGGATTTTTGCCTTAATTATAAAAGACTTTCAATTTAATTGTAACCTGCAAGGGTATACAAATTTGGCTTAGCGAAGTTAGCTTCCTTTCTTGTTTATAAAAATAACTAATCAAATTTAAACGTATTTTTATTTTCTTTACAGCTCTAATTATATTTAAATATTCAAAAAATAAGGGTGAGTCAGTTTAATATTAAAAATAAAACATTAAATAAAATATTAAATGAAGAAATCAATTTAAGGGTTTAAAACACACATATGATGATGATATGATCTTTAAATTAATATATATATATATATTTTTTTTTTTGTTGAATATAATATTTCAAAAAACCTTAAATTTTTTTTAATTTTAATTTTTAATTTTGTTTAAATATTTATAAAAAAAATTGTAATAGAACATTTTAAAAAAAGTACGGTTAAATTTTATATATAAAAATTTCAAAAAGCCTTACTTTTTTAAATTTTATATTTAAACAATTTCCAAACAATTTCCCCTTTTAAAAATTTTATTTTAAAATTTTTTATAAATAATTAAAAAAAAATTAAATATAACATTTAACAAAAATGTAAGGTTTATTGAATTTTTATATTTTCATTTAAAAAAACATTACTTTTTTTTAAATTTTATAATAAAAAGAATTTAATAAATAATTTAAAGATCATATTTCACTAAATTATATTTATATAATTTTAAAATAAATCGGAGAATTCTTCTAAAATCTCTAAAAGTATAAAAAAACCCCAAAAAAAAGTGTCAATTAGGTCTAAACAAAGATTTAAATTGTAAAAAAAAGTAAATGTAAATTTTATAGTATACTTTTTGACACTTTTTTTTGGGGTTTTAAAACCCCTAGTAATTTCTCTATTATATTAACCTTCTTGCTAATTGAGGGTTATACCTTAATTCAAAGAACTTATCTCTGCTTAAATAAAGTGTTTAAACAAATGCTTAAAATGACACAAAAATGGATATGACTTGTTTGAATCAACTGATTAAATGACTGCTGTATTTATTTATTTATTTATTTGTTTATTGTGCGCCTTTGTAGTGGACAAAAGTGCCTTTTCGGAGGCCCAAGCACAATTGATGTTGTGATAAAATGCCATTAAAATGGGGTCAAGTGGGTTTATTTGGCCCACACACAGGCGCCACTTTTAGTCAATTAGCCGAGCAGATGTTTTCGTGTTTTGTGTAGTTTCAGTTTTTAGTTTTTAGGCTCCCTTCTCTCAGCTTTTCCGCTTTTCCGTTTCCCAATGACCATATTTTTCCGATTCTAGTTTAGCCAACTGTGACACGAACGTCACAATTGACCCAGAGTCGTTCTGATGGTAGTTATTTTTTTTTATATATATTTTTGACTGATTTTCGAACTGAAAAAGGTCAGCATATATTTATGATTTCGATGGATTACTATGGAAAATTAAAACATAAAGGCAAATAAATAATGCAAAAACCCGTGAAAAATCAAGCGAAATTATTTATTTAAATTTTTGTTTTCCCTACTGACTTGTTTTCCTTTTCTGTGCAAAACAATAAGCAAATTGTACATCTATTTATATCTGTTTGTTGTCCTTTATGTTTGTATTATGTATTTGCATTGAATTTTCAATCATTTCCTGTATGTAGATGTATGTATATATCTAGAGTATATTATATATATATAATTTATTTATTAGCACACTCAATAACAAGAGCAAAGAGCTGAGAGCTCAGAGGTAGACCAGGGAAAATGCAAAAGGAAATGAAGCTGAAACCTCAGTTGGATTTCAATTATTTGTGCATGTGCTAAATACTTGGCTTCCGAATAGGGACAACAATTTCCAATTCGATTGCTTGTGTCAGGCAAACAAATGAGGGACTGAACTCGAAACGATTTTCCACCCAAGCCACCCACTCAAAAAGGGGTTGTAGAAACCTTGGGTTTTTCCAAAGCAATTTAATTTTCTTATTAGAAACTGCGGTTTTTTTTACATTTTGATATATAATTGTGAGATATTTAGCCCAAGAAAATGTTTTAAATTAAAAAATTGTTCTTATAAATAATTGTAAATGTATAAAAGTCTTAATTCTTTTTTAAAATTATTTATTTATTTTCTATATATTTTTTATATATTTTTATTATTATTTATTTATTATTTTTTATTTAACTAGTTTTTTAAATTTATTTATGATATTTTATTGTAAAATATTTAATATTAATATTTATAAATTTAACAAAAAATTAATATTAAGATTTATAAATATTCTTAATTTAATATTTATATTAATATTTATAAATATTTGTATAAACACCTTATTCTTTTAAGCCCAAAAAGTAATATTTTTTTAAATTTAATTCTAATTTTTAATATTTTAGATTTAATTCCAATTTGTAGACTTAATTCTAGTTTTTAATAATTCTAATTTAATTCTACTTTTTGATATACAATTTCAAGTTGGAATTTTCCTCACCTGTTAACGAGTTAACCCATCATTTATTTCCGATCTTAATTGGCACTCATCAGACGTCCAATTTCTTTTTGTTCCTTTTATCCTACATCGCCTGCTTGAAGGCATTAGCTTCAATTTGCATTATTTTTCGGGCGGGAAAACCCGTTGCTCCGCTCCCTTCCTTCCCGTGTGCGCTGGACCCTCCTGGATATGAGAGGGTTCGTGAGAGGTTCGCATCATGGCACATTACCATTCATGAAATGCAATTTCGCAGCCAAAAGGATACACAAAACACAAACGCACATAGATACAAAGTGCCCCCTGCACAAACACACACACACTAACGCACTCCCTAGTAGAAAATGGGTGGCGAGCAAAGTAAAGTGCCTTTTTATACCTCACACACACACACTCACAAATGGGGCACCAGGATATGTGCGAAAATATCTAAAAAGTATTCTGAATTTTCTAGAAAATTAAATATAAATATAAATAAATAAATATATAAAATTAATATAAAATATTAAATTTATTAATTTTAGTTAGTCTTTAAGTAATAATTTATTTTAGGATTTTTAAAATTGTTATTATTTTGTATTATTTTAAAAATTATTATTTTTTTTTTTATTGTTTTAAAATTTATTATTTTATTTATTATTTTAAATTATTATTATTTTTAAAAGCTGATACTTTTAAAATTCTAAAAAAAAGAAATTTATATAAATCCTTTATTTTACTATTATTTAAAAACTATTTATACTTTAAAATTCTAAAAAAAAAATTAAGTCAATAAGGGATTTATTTCAATTTATTTTTTTAAGAATTTAAAAGTATAAAACTTTTTAAAATAATAATAAAAAATAATCATTTCTTTAAATCTTCTTTAAATATATCTTGAAATATCTGAAACTTTAATTTTTAGCTTAAAAAATATTTTTAATAAAATTCCATATCCTCTTTCTGCTACTCTCTAGGGTATTCCTTAGGTCTAATATATATTTTTATTGTCTATGCTGAATTTCTACTTGTTTTGCTTCAATGATTTTTGGGCTCACCGCATTAATGTGCGTGCGTCAGGCTTTGTATCTGTGTTTATTAGAGTGTTGCTCGGTTTCTCTGTGTGTGGGTGTCCCTCTGTATTGATATGCATATGGAAATAGCTCAGTCTGTGTGCGTGTGTTGTGGTGTGCGAGTGGGCGATGGCCACCCCTCAATTATGTATGCATGCGTATTAGGCAAAAAGCGGCAAAGTTTTCTGCCTTGCCGCCGCACAAAAAGAGAGTGTTGCGAGTGCACAGAAAGAAATTGGAGTACAATTTTCTTAGAAAATGTGTTATAATTATTTTAATAATATTTTTCAGAAAATATATTAAATAAAAGAATATAAAATTATTTATATTATAGTTTATTTATAAAATAAATCTATATAATATCGAACGTATTAAAAATATCGATATAATAATACAAAATGATCGATTTCATATAGAACTCCTCACAAAATTTTAAATATATATCGATGAATCAGAAAATTTTTAACTTATGTTTTAATATAATTTTTCTAACATTTTATAAACGTATTAAAATTAAAATTATATAATAGTAAAAAATAATCGATAAAATAAAAATCATAAAATTTAATTGTACTAAAAACAAAATTTTTAAATTTTTTCAAAATTTTCGTAGGATTTTTTTAGCTAAAAATTTTAAAAAATAAATTCATAAAATTTAATTTTATTAAAAATAATTATAAATAAAATAAATAGGTAAAAAAAATGTAATAATCTATTAATAATCTATCGATATATCAGAAAAATGATAACTTTTGGTACAATATATATATTTTAACATTTTATGAATATCCATTATTATTTTAAATAACAATTAAAAAATTTAAACTAATCGATAATTGTACCAAAAATGATAAAATAATCAAAATTATCGATATATTGCGATATATTTCTGGTTTCTTTTTAATATTTCGTGCAGTGTATGAAAGGGAAAATAGGGATTCGAATAGAGGGTAAAGGCATGGTGATGCCGAGTGGTCGCTGGCAGGCCTGTTAATTAGCGTGGCTCAAACACACACACACACACACACACCGACACAAAATGCGGCAACGGCAACAAAATGCTACAAATGCGACCAACTTTGCCTGATAATGAAAATCGAGTTCGTTGTCGTGGCGAAAAGTTTTTTGCGAAAAACTTTCATCAAAGGTTACAATTTGTGCCAGGCATCAGGCCTTTTGTCTACCTCTCTCCCTCTTGCCCTCCCTCTTGCCCCGCGGGTGAAATGAAGGAGGGACTGAAGCCTGTCATGGACACCTGATTATATAATTACCTGGCGGAGTTGTTTTCGTTGTTTTCGCTGCTGCTGCGCCCTCGTTGGTTGATGTTGTTTGATGCTTTCAACTCTGGCTTGCCTTCGGTGTGTTTTCATTTAATTCTCTTTAGGACCCAGGCTTTAATTGTTTGTTATGCCTCGAATTAACAATTGGGAAGTAATATTTTCGATATATTATAATTTATATTAATTTTAAGTTTAAAATTTATAAAAAATTCAATTCAATTGAAATGTTCCTCCTCAAAATAGAAGTAAAGAAAGCAGAACTCCGATATTATTCAATCGATCTGCCTTGCTTACTATCGATATATGTGTCTACTTATTTGTAATTGCCTGTTTACACTTGTTCTACATTGCATGTTACAATGTGGTGTTTCCACTATGTTCCTACAGTATCTCCGGTATTATTCTATCGATTTTCCTTACACTTACTATCGATAAGTAATTGCCTGTTTAGACTTGTTCTACATTACATGTTACAATGTGGTGTTCCCACTATGTTCCTACAATATGACATTCTTACTAGTATTTAGCATTTCAACACTTTGAATTCCCATTTTATACATCTTTCAATTTGGTAATGTTTCCTGTAACCTCTTAAAGAGATCGTTGATCATTTATTTGAACATCCGCATTGCACTTTTCCACTTTTCTCTCGGCGAACGGAAGGTAGTGGCAGCAAGTGGAGAATATAGAATAAAATATAGTCGGTGAATAAAGGCCAGCCAGGCAGGTCAACGGAACTGGTCTTGTGTCTGAGTGTCGGCTGCCTGGGAAAATGCATAATAAGAAAATCAGGAGCAAGAAAAGCCATCCCCCCCACCCCACCCTCAGACTCTCGCTGTGCGCCACTTAATTTGCTTTAAAGTCCTGCCTGAAGGAGGAGCAGTCAGTCTGCGATGGAAGCACTTGCTCCGAGTGAATTTTCCAAAGGGACGGAGGAGGGAAATCTCTTATTTGTATCTGCACATCCCCCATTTCGATACTTAATACAATTAAATATCAATACGTATTTCGCAAAAGAATTTAAGACTTTAAGTAAGTAAAGTAAATGCATAGCTGAATTAATGAAATTATAAATAAAATAGGTATGGTGGGGGGACCCCTGCTGATTGGTAGTATTCTTTAAAATTTGACAGAAACATATCTCTCGATATATGTATACTCGCTTTCGGACAATCGAAGTCATTGATTGATGGCCTTGAGTTTGGACTGTCTTTTTCTCCCTGTCTTTCTGTCTCTTGGCCTTTGTCCAGTACACTTGTTTCCTTATTTGTTTGCCGCCTGTCTCCGCGCTGCGACAACAATCTTTCAATGCCTGTGGTGGTGGGGGGAAGAGGAAAATAAGGAAAACGCTGACATTTAAATATTTTATAAGACCTAAAATCGAAGAAAATGAAAAATACAACGAAAGAACGATAAACTGCTAAGAAAATTGTTAGAAAAGTTATTTTTTCTTAAAATTTCTCAAGTAGTGACCCTATAAATCGTGTATATTCCTGATTAGCATCATCAGCCGAGTTGATTTAGGCATGTCCGCAAGAATCTACTATTTTTTTTTAACAATTTGAAAAGATTATAAAAATTGTTACCTAAAAAAGTTCAATATTAATAAGTAATTTCGAACCCTATAAACCGGCTACATTCTTGATTAGGATCATCAGCCGAGTTTATCTAAACTAATTTTTTTTTTTAATTTTAAGAGATTATAAAAATGTTTAATAAAAAAGTTTATTTTAAAAATGTTTTAAATTCACTATACTATTTTTTTTTTAATAAAAACTAACAAAAAACTTCAAGTGTATACAAATTTCGGCTCTACAAAGTAAGCTTCTTTTCTTGTTTATTTTTATATATATTTTTTTTCATTGCCTTTGACTGAAATCGCGCGTAAATATGCCAAAGGAATCGGAGTCGAGCTTGGGGAACGATGGGGGGAAGTGAGGTAGGAAAACAGTGTATAAAAATAGATGAAAATCGTGGAAGGACTAGATGGAAAACTTGGCGCGCGGTGTGTGGCTTATGGGGCTTGCCTTAGCACTTATTCAATCAAAATCAAAATAAATAAACATGAACTCTAGCAAGCCGCGCGCTCCTCTCCGCCTCTTCTATAAATATCCCTCTTAGCTAGGCTCTTGGGGGTACCATTGTCGTATTGTCATTGTTGTGCATTAAGCGAATATTGCGCATACGACGCGTGGGCCGGTTGTGACGCGTGTTTCTCATCCTCGATACTTCATCCTCCATCATCCGGCCTCTGTTCTTCTTCATTTCATCCTACCTTCATTCCACCCTGCCTTCATTTCATCCTGCCTTCATTTCAACCCCGATTGGTAAGCAAACAGCGGGATAAACTGTAAGTCGCATATAAAATGCAACTCGGCCAAATTGAGTCGAATCTCCATTGATTTTCTTCTCGTTTCTTTGCTGTTTTTCTTTGTAATCCGAGTGCAGGCAATAAAATTGTTTCACTTAATGCCTGGGTCTGGAGTATCGTGGCGGGGAAAGAAAGTTTTTTATGGAAAATAATCAAAAATAATCCAAAATATCTAAAAAAAATATATCGAAATTTATCGTTTGGAATTTTTTTTATCGAATTATACATTTTCTTTATACAAATTTTATTTTTTATTTATATAACATAAAAAAAATACTTAAGTATAATACAAAGTATCTTCATTAACCAAATTATATCATAAATTATTTACAAATTAATCGATATATGTTTAAAAAAAATGGAAAATCGATATAAATATTTTTTTTTAATTTTAAAATTTATTTATATATTTTTTTAAAATTAAATTTATCGATAACATAGACAGAAAATCAATTAAAATATAATTTTAAGTCGATAAATCGATATATTTTGATTATCGCTAGCTCGTCCAATCGTTACAATTTCCCATTTAAGGGAATAAACGGAAAAAGGTTTTTTTTTGCCCAGCCTTCAAATATTATTAGTAGGAAAATGTTTTGCGCTTCATTGTCGATTATTTTCTTGGGATTTTCTTCCTCTAGATTTGATTCGATTAGACTGTTCGTGACCAGTTTTTCCTTCGTTATTTTTTTCCCCATATATTCGAGTTCGAGTGCGAGTATATAAGCCATGTATTTGATTTGCTTGCAAAGGGTCAGAAGTTTATTTAGTCGGATGGCTTTGAGGATGGTTTGTGTCCAGCAAAAGGCCAATTGTGTTTTATTAATCGAATTGCAAGTTATTTGTGCCCTGACTGGCTTAGCAGTGTCTGGCTTTATATTATTATTTATAATTAAAAATAATAATAATATTTTACTATATTTTAAAAGTTACATTTTTAATTGAGCAATTTAGATTCCGTTGACATGCGATCGCTTTATATCTCTTTATCAACATTTTTGATTATTCTGACAGAGTATTTCAAATTTCGAAGATATTTTTTTTTTAGACCATGCAGACTTGGCCGTATTTTCCACATATTCTTTTTGGCACTGAGAGAAATTTGTATAAGAGAAAGTTATAAATTACCTACCTTTAATTTTTTTTCAGTATATTTTATATTTTTTAAAATATTTTCTTTGAGTAGGGAAAAGTCTTAAATAATATATTGACCAACAAAAAAACCTTTAAAATTTATCGTAAAGTTTGATATATCGAAATTTTAAATAAAATTTATTAAATTTAATATTAAAATATTAAAAAGATAAATATACTATCTAAACCAACAATAAGAATATCAAAAAATAACGTTTTAGATATTTATATACCGATAATATTTATATAGTAATCAAATACCGAGAAAATATCAGCAATATGTGCAAATCTAAATAATAATATTGATAGAAATCTATAATAATATTGAAAACAATAGCATACAGATTTTATTATAATATTGAAAATATCGAACGAACACTTTAATATTAAAACATATATATTATAACAATCGATATCATTGCTTTGATGTATTGAAGTTTAAATTAAAATATTGAAAATACATTTTTTACAAAATATAAAATATCAAAAATATTAATATAAATATTTAAATAATTGGTTTGTATAAAAATATCGTATTTAATGTTAAAATATCGATATTATTTTCCTGCAGATATTGTAAACTTTTATATATCGAAATTTAAAACATTAAAAATAAATTTCGTATAAAATATTAAAAATTTATACACAAATATTAAAATATTTAAAATTACTTCAAATTTCTATCGAAAATATCGCTTTAATAAAAAAAATATCGATATTATTTTCCTGCAGTGCCAATATTTTTTCGCGTCTCCCTTTTTCGCTGAGTTGGCACACAACTCACGCAGCCCCGAGTGTCCTTGCCTGTTATTGTTATGGCCGTTATGGCCATCACATCCCTGTCCTGTCCCGTCCAGCTCCGTCCACCTACGCCCAGTTCATCAATCATACGCAACGTTGGCACGTGCAGCAGAGCGTTAACAGTGTGCAGGATGAGGCGAAAGGTCGGGGGGGTCTAGGGTGTGGGTTCAGAAGGGCCAGGCCATATTTTCTGTGATAGTGTCATAACGTCGCCCTAATGAAGCGTCTCAGTTTTGCTGCCGGCGGGTGTCGTCCATAAGCTGGATGTGACTGCAATCGCCAACAATTACAAAACTTTCAAGTTTTGTAGTCCGCGCGCTAAATCCAATCCTTGTCCTCGTCCTCGTCCTCGCTCCAAAATAAGGGGAAGCCCCTCTGAAAAGTTGGCGGATTAAACAGGCGGCGAACGGCGATACGACGAAGAACAAGTGGAACTTGTTCAGGACGACGTCGAGTCCATAAAGTTGCACAAAAAATTGTTTCCAACGAACATTTTGCGGGCGCTGAGAAAAGTTTTATCTAACCGAAAAGAAAGTGGGCGTGGCGCCGTGGCCTGTCGCATTCTGTTTAAAGTTAATATTTACATGCCACGAAGGGGTGCTGGTGCTGTCGCCGTTGCCGTTGCCATTCCCGTTTCCGTCGTCCTTTTCGTCCTGCCAGTGCCAGCAGCAAAAGTAGCAACAAATTCTTGTCATTTGCAGCTGCGAGACAAGACAAGGACGACGGCACATCAAAAGGGGATCAAGGCGGTGTGCACTTGGAAAAATATAAAATTACCTTAAAAATGCTTAAAAATATTTGTTCTTAGCTTAAAATAAAAATAAATTTATTTAAAACTAAACTAAAATTCAATAAACTAATCACGACGTTTTAATCTAGAATTTAATAACTTCTATTATTATTATTTTCTTATTTTATTATTTTCTTATTTTATTATTTTCATATTTTATTATTTTCATGTTTTATTATATTAGTATTTTATTTAATTTTTTTTTATTTTTATACTAAAATTTTTTTTTTCCTATTTTACTTCCTTACATTTTCCCAACAAGTTTGTCTAGTGTGGCCACAAATTGCACATTTGCCCCCTGCAACATTGTGTCTACTTTTTGGCTGAGTGTAGTGGAAGATAAACGAACATCAAGTTTTGTTTTGGGTCGCCGGGCAATGACAACTTCAAGTTCATAAAAGCGCAACTAATGTGCATGAAATACATTTTGATATAGAAGAGCACAAAACACACACACACAAGCACACGCACATCCTCGAATTTTCCCCCACTACACCCCAAAAAATACACCCTCATCTTGGCATTTTATTTGCCACCTTTTCTGGGGCCATACGTTTCCCTTTCATATTTCGTAAACAAAACATCAACGTGAAACTTTTTGCCGCCTTCTTCCCATGTTTCCATTTTTTCTTATATTTTTCCGAGTCCTGGAGTCCTTTTTTCCTCGCTTTTCCAATGGCGATAACTTGCAATAAGGAAAACAACTTTCAAGAAAATCACAGAAAGAGGGATAAAAAGGGAGAAGAGAGAAGAGAGTGAAAAGATGGCTGAAATACAAGAAAAGAACTTTTCACATTGACATGTTTTTTTCCTCCCCCCCCCTTGGAATTTCCCAAGATTTTCCCAGCCAGTATTTTAGCGCACCCTTCCACCATTCTGCTTGCCATATTTCAGCCATTTATCTGAGCTGGTTTTCCCCCCCAAGCTTCGATTTCCCGGGTCTTGTTGTAATGCATTTTGACGTTAGCCTGGCTCAAAGTTTCTTGTTTATATTCGTTTATTGTTTATAAATGGTTGATAAGTGACATTGGCTCCGATTTCGGTCCCCGGGAAAAGTCTGCTGCTGCCTTCGAGAGCTAAGCAAAGTCTGGGCAGCAGCATCAGCAGGAGTGTTGGCCAACTCGCGATATTGTTCTGACATTTGGCTTTGTGGTCTTGGCTCTATTTAAGTTGAATTGAGCCACCATTGTGGCCGTGTTTATGGCTTCAACTCGATTGGCTTTGATTGGACAGAAGCTGAGGAACTTTACTGCGGGAAAACAATTGCGGAAATTTACCCTAGAGTCTGTTTATTTAGAAATTTGAATAGTTGTGGGGGGAGAGAAAATAATTTTAGGGTAGGTACTTCAGAGTTTTAATTTGTTTTGAATGGTTTTTATGGGTGTAAATACGGGAAATATTAATATTTTATTATTTTCCAAAAGGTTTTAGTAAAGTATTTAGTATTAAATAAGTTTTTGGTTGTTTTTATATATTTTGTTGAACACTTTTCATTGCTAATAATATCTAAAATATTTATAAACCTAAACTTTAAAATATAAATAAATTGTTTAAAATTAGTTTTTATATTTTTTATATATTTGGGAATATACTAAGAGCTTTAATATGATTTAAATAGTTCTTATTTTTAGGGAAATATTAATTTTA
The DNA here is from genome assembly GCA_008042715.1 of Drosophila bocki. Classification (NCBI taxonomy): domain Eukaryota; kingdom Metazoa; phylum Arthropoda; class Insecta; order Diptera; family Drosophilidae; genus Drosophila; species Drosophila bocki. The sequence goes on from VNJY01005504.1 coordinate 33,354, forward strand.
TTTCATTATAAAATAGTTTTAAATAAAATAATTAGTATAAAAATATATATTAAATATGTAATTATATATTTCCATTTAAAATATTAAAAAAATATTTAAAAACTTATTTTTGCTTAATTAATTGGATAAGATTTTTATTTTTAAAATTGTTTTTCTCTATTGTTATTTTTTATATTATTTTTATTTTATTTTATTTTTTATTTATATATTGTTTTTAAATACATACCATTTTTTTATATATTCTTACTTAAATTTAAATTAGTTGGATTAGTTTTTAAGTATTTTTTAAAGGCAATATAAGTTTATGCGATTTTTGATAAATAGCCAAAAATTAAACCTTAGTTCAAATATTTTTTTTCCCCCCTTATAATTAATTTGCTGACCTAATTAATGACCAGTATTTCTGCAGTTCCACACCAATAATTTTGCCTGAAAAAAATCTAGAAAATCTCAAAAATATATATATATATATATGGCAAAATATTTACCATCAAACTCTCGACAAATTCCAGTGCCAGCCCGCAAATTCCTTTTGTAACCAAATCAAATTTTGGTATAGGGCGGACGGAGGGGACACCCACAGTGTGGCCACGCCCACTTTGGCCAGCAAACCAAAATCCATTAAGTGCATTTTTGAAAAGAACTCTAGCTGTGTGTGTGTGTGCGACACCCATTTTTCCCCATTTCCCATTTGCCATTTTCCCGCATTTTCCCTCGAAATTTTCCCCCCATTGCAAGCTCTCTCTCTCTCTCTCCCCCTCTCTCTCTTTGCCAGTCCTAAAACATTATCTAAATTTTTATGCGAAAAGTTTGTTAGCCTTTTTGGAGTGGAGTGAAGGAGGAGGGGTGCCTAGTGAAGTGCAAAAGGGAAACTGCTGCTCCTGCTGCTGTTGATTTTCCCCCCAGCAGATTTTCCTGCAACCACCCACCGCAATGTTTAGCTAATTTAACTATGTCTCCGAAAGAGAAAGAGAGGGAGAAAGCGAGCTGCCAAACAGCAAACTAATGACACTTGGCAAACCCCGAAAATTGTACGAACAAAATTCAGAAAAATTAATTTCCCAGGAAAAGCTAAGGGGGGGTGGGAGAAAGAGGGAAACAGAGCCCAGCCAGCCATCGCAAGAGGTCAGCCAACTTTTAATAAACAAAATTAGGGAAAAGCGGGCCAAAAGCGCGCTAGCTTGGCCAAATAAAAAGCCAGATAAACGGCTAAAAAGGGTCGCTAATTTCTTCAGTTCCCTATAGCTTCTTCTTTTTTGTGTTTACCCTGTCTCCCTGGGTAATGTTTTTGGTCTCCCTATCCTAAATCCAGTCTTTTGGAGGATAAAACTAAAAGAAAATCTATGAACAGCCGGTATGCTGGTAAATTATCTAAGCTAATCGGGGGATTTTATCGAAAAGAAAGTAACTTGCCAGCCTTGAACTACTTTTACTTGGTTAAGGAAAATTAGGTAATTGGGATTTTTAATTAAAGTAAAAGTTAGAATAAATTTAAATAAATAAGAAATGCATTAATTAAGTAATTAATTAACCAAATTAATCAATTTTCTTCTTCTAAATATACATCTTAAATATTTATAATTAATTAATTATATAATTAATTAAGGAATTACTTAATAAATAAGAATAAATTAAAATAAATAAATAATGAAATATTTAAGATGTATATTTAGAAAAAGAATATATTTACCTACATTTCCCCTCAACTTTATTATTATTAAAGCCCGCTTTAAGCTTTTTGCTTGCCATAAATGCATTGAATGGGCCAAGTCCCAAATGTAATCAGCGAAAATGCCAAATGCGAAATGCGAAACGACAGGCAGCTGGTCAAAATATCAAAATATATATCACTGTCCCTATCGGCCAACCATCCCCGGCCTCTTCCCCATATATCTCTCTCGCTCTCCCTCTATGTTTCTATCTCTATCTCTCTCTATGTTTCTATCTCTATCTGTGTGTGTTTTGGCGATAAAATTATACGCATCGAGGTCACGTGTAAAGGTCGTAAATATCAAAAGCAACACCTCCACACTAAACCCCCCCTAACCAAAACCCAAAAAAGTATGTCTTGGGTGGAGTTTTTGGGAGGAGGGCTAATTATGACAGGCCATTTGCATTTTGGCTGTTAATCACGATTATGCATAATTAATCCCAATTATGCATAAACACAAATTAATAGACAAAATATGCACATTGCAGCTGTCGCATCAATTAAGCTTTCCCGGGAGTTTCCGCTTTTCCCGGGCCATATGATTGATAGTGTGTGCTTGTGCCCTCCCCCAAAAGACCTTGGTCAACCATCCGATAAAGACAAGCTCCAATAGCTGATAACCTCTCCCACCCAGTTTTCATGTTTAAAGACCCAAAAACGATGAAGGAGCGGACCCACAATAAATGGAGTTATCGTAAAATATGAAACAAGTCCCAAACAAATCCTCGAACAATGGCCAACAGATAGACACATGGTCCAGGGAAAACCAGGGAAGGAGTAGGAAAAGCGGCTAAAGCGGGGCAGGACGTGTTGAAGCAAAAAGGATTCAACGCTCTACTTGCAATTTCCGTTGGTACGTTTGTCCGTTGGTCCGTTTGTCCGTTTTATATTCCTCTGTTCGCTGTCCATTTCTCGTTTTTAGACGGGATATAAAACACACACATAGGGATAGGGACAGCCACCACACACACACTCGATATAAATATAAAATAAATCTTTGTTTAAATACCCGAAGAATGTTGGCAAATATTTTCAAAAACCACACACATGGACACGAGGATATGGACATGGAACACAGAGACACAAACCAGAGACCAGAGGCTCTTAAGGGTCGGTCTGGAAATAAAAGGCATCCCCATAAATAATATTCAGCATCAAATCCGCTTTAAACTGAGAAGCTGGCCAACTTTGGCCCCCTCCTAGTAACAGGCTTTTGTGTTTTCGTTTTCGTTTTCATTTTCCTGTGTGTGTGTTTTCCTTGGGAAATCAAGTGGAAGAGGAAGCCAGAGGAAAGGGAAGAAGGCTTTTCCCCCCACTCGATAAGCATCGATGGTTGGAAAAGTCGGACAATGCCTTTCGCTAATTTGCGGGATTTTCCCTTTTTTTGGCCATAATAATGGGGACTGGTTTAAGGGATACAAGGAGCTAGGACAAGGGACATCCTGGGAGAAGTGCCAAAAAATTAAAAATAAAAACCAGCGTTGACACAAGACCTTATTAATCTTTTCTCTGTTATTAATCGTTTGGGAAAAGGCTAGGAAAAAGAACAAAGTTAGTCAAGCAAAGACTAATAATTTAATTATTTTAACAAAAAATTCCTTAAAGGCAGTTTAAAGCATTTCCAAATGATGGAAAAACACAAAAAACCAGTTGGAAAATAATTTAACAAATATAACAAGAACGAAACGTGTTTGTTTTTTCAATTTGAAAACTGATTTTATTTTGGCTTCTACTGCTACTACTACTTCTCCTTTTTTGGAAAACTAAAACTAAAAGTAGGAGTAGTTTTGGGCACAACGTCATGTGCCATATCCATTGGGTTAAAGCCTCCCCCCCCCCCCTCCAGAACAAGGGACGATCCAAATGCGAATGCGAATGCAAATGCAGCTGCCTTGGCAAACAACTAAAACAATGCCAGATTTTTGCAAACTTAAATCCGTGTTTATGTCTCCACAATGCCGCCCTCTAGTCCACCTAAAAGTGAACGAAATACAGAGGGAAAAATATATTTAAAATATTTGAAAATATTTAAATAATTAAATTTTAATTAATAACTTTTCAATATATAATATTAATGTTAAAATATTTGTAAAATTTTCTAAAATAAAAAAAAAAGTCGGACATAAAAAATATAAATTATTTGCATTTACATAGTTAAAAGGTGACTTTTTCCGCGAGGCTTACATAGTAACTTAACAAAAAGTTAATAGAGGAGAATTAATAAGAATTTTTTGAAAGAGAATATATACATTGAAATATTTTTAAAAATTTCTATAAAAAAATAATTACATATTTGCTTTTACACTGTTAAAACGTGACTTTTATCGTGCGGTTTACAGAATAATTTAACAGAAAGTTAACAGATTGAAATTAATATGCATTTTTTAAAGAAAATATATACGTTGAAATATTATACAAATTTTCTTAAAAAAAATATATAACTTATTTCCATTTACACTGTTAAAATGTGACTTTTTCCGAGAGATTTACATAGAAACTTAACAGAAATTTAACAGAAAGAAAAGAATGAACATTTTTTGAAACGGAAATCTAACATTTTCCTGCTTCCTTGCAAGTAAATTCTTAAATCAAGCTCGATAGTTAGTAATATTTTTTCTTTTCTTTCTCTTTTCTTTTCTTTTCTTTTAATACACTGAATTTCGCTCAGTGGACGTGTGTGTGCTTTCGGGGGCGTTACTGTCTGTCTATAGGAATGCATGAATGTATATGGGAATGAGCGAGCGCGTTACGCCCTAATAACCTACAAAATAGTTGGCAAACAACTCATTCTCTCATTCCCTCCTCCACCCGCCACCTCCTTCCACATGACTTGGAAAAACAGAAATAAAAAATAGATACGGAAAACGGAAAGGGGGGAAATTGCTGAATGAAAGCGCAAAGCAATGACACCAGCAGATGCGAAAAAAAATAATAAAATAGAAATAGACCAAAGCGGAACAAACATGGATTTGCCTTGCCGTCTTGCCTGCGTTTTTTTTCCTATCCAAAATGAACCGAAACGAGTGGAAAGCTACAGGAAAAGCAAAGGAAAATCAAGAAAAGTGGCAAAAGAAGATGGACAAAACTTGAAGTTGGCTGAACAAAGTGAATTTGAAAAGAGCTGAATGCAAATATTCTCCTGTTATCGATATGCTGATTTAGACTAGGGAAAATACTTTCCAAGAAAAGGGATATATTTGGAATTTATAGAAAAAGTTTGAGAAGGTTTGGGGATAATGGGGTATATTTTTTTTAAGTTATTTATAATTATCATTAGAAATGAATTTTTTATTTTAATTTATTTTATTTTATTTATACCGAATTTAGTGTTTAAATCTATCTTAAATAATTGAAAACTTTTGTATTTTATATGAAAAAAATATATTATAATTATTATTAAGACTATTGTTATGTTTAAATGTTTCAAAATGTTATATTCTTATTTTAAAATATTTATACTTAAAGATTATTACTTTTTCTGAATTTATTTTAAACTCATTTACAAATAAAATTATGAATAATTTAAAATATAAAATTTTAAAGCTTAAATTTATACTATTAAATATGTAAAATTATTTATACAAATATGTATATTTTATTTTTGTAATATTTAACTCTTAAAATAATTTTAATTAATTTATTTTCAGTTTTATTTCGTATATTTTATAATTAAAATTTATAATAATAACTATTAATAATATTTTTAGGTCTTTTAAATTTAATATTTTAATTTTAAAATATTTATATTTTATGCTTGTTATTTTTTCTGATTTTACTTTAAATTAATTTACAACTACAACTATGAATAATTTTATATATAAAATATTAAAGATTAAATTTACACATTTAAATATCTAAAATTGTATAAATAAATACCTGTACTATATATTTTCTTTTAACTAACTCTAAAAATAATTTTATTTGATTTGTGAAATGTTGTTTGAGTTTTATTTCGTGACTCGAATGACTGACTCAATACACTCACTGGTGCTCAATGCAATCGATTGCTGCTTTCACTGGCTCTCGATACAAATTCAATTCATTCCATGGCCCCAAAATGCATTTGAAAAATGTAGAACACACACACACACGCATGAGTGTGTGTGTGCACACACAAAACTTTGAATCAGGCCGACTCAAAATCCAAAACAGATAACTTAATTTCCAACAAGAACGGGCAAAAAATAACAAAAAACAAGAAAAAATAGTAGCAAAAACCCGGAAAATGAAAATGAAAATGGAGGGAAATCAAGGCACAGAGTGTGAGAAAGAGAGAGCAAGAGTAATTGAAAATTCTGCCAGTCAAATTGGCGCTGTCAAGTGTCAAAAAATGCAATTTTCACTGCAAGTGAAGTAGGGCTTATCTATGGGGAATATGCATTCAAAAATATATATATAGCATATATACATATACCCAGCAGACAAAGAAAGCGGACATAAGCGGGTGGATCCTCAAAATGTCCGCTAAAGATATTAAATACGGACAAAGAATCGCAATTTCTGCATTAGTTTCGCTAAATGCTCAAAAACGGATGCGCAAACGGACCAATAGCGGACGAGTATTGCGAATACTCAGGTTTAAACACGCTAATGATGTCGTAAAAGGTCCGCAATTGAAATCTTATTCGGATCCTGCCACAAAACCTATTAACTTCCTCTTGAAATTCTCAAAACTATCGTTTTCAATATCATAAACGAACGTTTTTGTCTGCTGGGTATATGTATATATATATATATGTAAACCAGCTCAGCTGTAGCTATATCAATATCGTAAAGTGTGTAAATCATAAAGTAATTCCGGGCCAACAAAAAAATATCTATATGTATGTGTATATACATATAAGAAATGTCTGAAAGCTTTACGACACTTGGCCATGGGAAATTATGTCAAATTCAAGCTCAGCCAACCAAAACAGCCAACAACAAGGACCCCGGGAGCAGCTACCCAAGACGGTGCTAGGAGCAAGGACCAAGGAGTGCAGGCCAGGCCGGGCCAGGCCAGGACTCTCCAGAGTCAAGAGCCAAGCAAAGTCGGAACGTGCAAATGAAATTTATTGTTATGACTGCAGTTTAAGCCCCGACAGAGAGAGAGAGGGAGAGACGGAAACTTGGAGACGGACGGCGGGGACAACAGCTCACATGAGCAAGGATTAAATTGCTCAAGTTAATATTTCTGTTACCAGAAAGGAATAACGAAAGGGGGATCAAGTGGGTCACTTGGCACTTCTTCAGCAGCAAAGTATGCTACAAACTTTCTTCTTGAGAAAAAATCTGTAGAAAATTCACAGATTAATCTTAAAGTTTACAAGCTTTGATTTGATTTCTGAAATCAAATAAAATATTTTCAATATTTTTTATTTTCTAAAAATAAAATTTTATATATTTTTCTATGTAGCTTTTTATACTTTTTTCTTATTTAAAAAATATTTAAAACTATTATTCGATGTTATTATTATTATTATTATTATATAATATTATTATTATATAATTATATATATATACATATTATACATATTATACATATTATATTATTATTATATAATATTATATAATAAATTATAATTTTAAAATTATAAAATATGTATTATATATTTTTTTCAATAATGTTTCATAAAAATTAAATAATATATCAAAACAAATATATAATAAATATTATTTAAATGTTAAAAAAAACTTCTAGAATATATATTATTTAATTTCTATAAAACATTTTTATTTAATTTGGAAGTCAAAGAAAAATGTTTAAAATTAATTAAATAAATAAAAAAAAATATATATATATTTATTAACCCCAGATATACATTTTATATATATATAAAATTTTATATTATGTATTTATATATTTTATTTCTAATAATAAAATATTTCTATATATTTTTATAAATTTATTTCTAATAATAAAATATTCCTTTATATTTTTATAAATTTATTTCTAATAATAAAACATATTTATTCTCCCATATAACTTTCCATATATTTTTGTGCAATTTCCCTTGGCCTTTCTGGTAAATTATTTTATCATTGAACAGCTGCCTTGCCCATCATCAATATAACATATTTATTTGATATTTTTTTAGACTCTGACTTCGTTTCTTTTCGTTTCGTTTGTTGTTTATTAATCATTGTGGGGTTCCCAGCAATTTTCCTGCCAACTCATGGTAAATAAAATGAAAGTTTTACGTTGAACTCTTCATCATCGGCCTCAACTTGAGTTGGCAAAACTTTCTCTCTCACTCGCCACGTCTCCCTGCCCCCGCTGCTCCTTTTTCAGTTTTTTCTTCTTTTTTCTCTGTGTGTGTGCATCTCTGTTGAATTCACCTTCAATGTGTTTTGTGCACTAAGAAAAATGGTTTGGTTAAGTTTAGAAATTTTATAATATATTTAAAGAATAAAAATATTTTCAAATATTTTCATAAATTGTTGTAAATTGTGAACTCAATTTTTCTTTATTTAATATATTTTAAATGCTTTTTAATGTCATTTATAAAAATGTTCTTAATTTATAAAATATTTATGGTTTTTTTTATTATTTTATAATTTATTTTTATATATTCAAACATTTTCCTACATTTTCAATATATTTCTTTTATTTTAAATATATTTTCAAATATTTTTAAAATTTTTAAAAATGTTTCTCGCAGTGCATTGTTTGCGTGTGGTTGTTGGTGGTGCCAAAGGCAGTTTAGATTTGCATTTGGGAATACGTTCCCCGACTCTCCACCCCCCCTTTAGCTTCGCCTTTTGCCAACTACTACTATATGTGGGCTAAAAATATAATAAAATTTGCCTTTTCGAAATTAGTTGCACTTTGCTCACGTTACACTCCAGGGGTTGTGTGTGTGTGTGTTTCTAGAGGGGTAGAGGGGGATAGAGGAGATTGTTTTAAGGGGGTATATACATGTAAGCGGTCAAAATTTTGCCATTTTTCGCGAATTTTTTTTTATAAGAAATAGTCAAGCAATCGTCGTGAAACTTTGGATATAGTTAAAAGTAGAATCAGAGATGATAAAAAAAATAGTTATAAACAATATTTTATAAAATGGCGGACTTATGGAACATATGCCGAAGCGCCTCGAGCTTTGAGTTGCCGTGCTATGGACACGATAGAGCTCGTAATTCCTGTCCGAAATCCGTAAACTAAATTTTTTTGTATTCATTACACCTTTATCTTCTATTTGAACCTAAAAAACCAAAAAGAAATCA
>VNJY01005521.1:0-64570 GCA_008042715.1 Drosophila bocki
AAAAAAAAAATTAATAAAAAAATTATAAATAATAAAAAATAAATATAAAATGATAAAAAATATAATAAAATTATAAACAATAAAAAATATATATATTTTAATTATATTATTATTATTATTTATATATAATTTTAATTAATAATAAAATTATACTTCAGAACAAAACTATATATAAAATATGTATAAAAAATATATATACAAAATATGTAAATATATAGATACCTAAATTTATAATCCCTTAAATCATTTAAAATCCTCCTTAAAACAAAATTATTAAACACTTACAACTGCAGACACGTATGCTTCCCGGCGATAGCTGCATTAATTCTCTGCCAACTTTATTAATTATGGAAAGATTGTAGAGGAAACTTCTCTACTCTGCACTCAGGTTACACACAAAAAAAAAAAAAAGAAGGGAGATACAGAGAGTCTCTGCGAGTATATATATTTTCCGTGGTCGTGTTGACTTGAAATGGCCTCGGGCGCAATTCGAAATTAAAAATTTTGGCAGCGATAGAAACGGCATGCATCCTTCCACCAAAAGTTCCACACATTTTCCCACCATCCACCCACCAATCTGCAGATATTTTCCACATACAGTCTGCATACAGTCTTCGCCCACTTGCCACCATATTTCCCCCCTCTCCACCCCCCTGGAGTGTCTGCACACACACAAACACACACACACAAAAACTCAACAGGAGCCTTCAAAAATGCGCTCATGTCGCGAAAGCGCCAAACTTTATTGCGCCATATTTTCTCGTGCAGCAGACAGACAAATTACACTGCCAGAAAATGGGTTAAGCATGATTTTAGCAAAGATTTTTAAGAAGAAAATTGAAATAAAGATAATTTTAAAGAGGGATTTAAAATTTAACTGAAGTTTCTTTTTTTTATGATATTTCCTTTCATAATTTTTTTTAAACTATTTTACAACATGATTATTTTTTTTTCAAGTGTATCCATGCATGCAATTTTTATCAGCGAAGCAGCGGAAAACATTTGTCCTGATCCTCTCTCCTTTTCTCTGTTTTTTTTATTTTTTTTTATTTCTTTGGTTGGCACAACTTTTAATACTCGTTCTACGAGGACCTCTTCATCGCCCCGAGGGTTACTCAGCACCTTTGGAAATATTACTAGCCCTGATTCCAGGGTATCTACCTAGTGTCATACCTATGTAAAGAGGGGGGCTAGACCCCCAGATGATCATCTTCTTGTGCTCTCGACGAAATTTCATTGAAAGCCGACGACGACGAGAGGACGAGGACAATTTTTGGGACGATTTCCTCTGCCAAGCGAAGGGGAGGGAGGGGAGGGGGAGTGAAAAATGGCCAAAACTGTAAGCGAGAAAGGGTTGAGTTTTTCCCTGGCTCACTGCAACAATTAAGCCCTCGCGAAAACGGGTCTGGGAAATAGCTGGAAAAGCGCCACGGGAAAAGCGGCTCAGACTAACGAAGCTAAATGCATATGCAAACAGCAAACATAAATGCTGTGTGGAAATTTATATAGGATTTTATTTGGAAAATAAAAATGGAAAGGGGAGTTCATAGAGGAAAATATAAGGAAAATAAAAGGAAAATATAAGAAAAATATTATGAAAATATAAGGAAAATATAAAAAAAATATATGGAAAATATATGGAAAATATATTGAAAATATAGAAAAATATTATGAATATATAAAGAAAATAAATGGAAAATATAAAGAATATATAATGAAAATATTAGGAAAATATAAGAAAAACATTATAAAAACATTGGGAAAATATAAATGAAATATTTGGAATATATTAGAAAAATATAATGAAAATATAGATAAATGTAAATAAATATAATATAAATTAAATATTAAATATTATAAATAAAATAAAAATTAACCTATAGAAAGTTCCTATTAACTTCTCACATCCTAAGCACCTCTTACACCTTGTTCTTAGCCCCAGGACTCTCTCGAAATTAATCGCTTTTCCTGGTGCCCGAACGTGTGTTCATGTAAATCACGACTCACGAGTCACGAATCACATTCTCCCAGCTGTCCCTTCCACAAATCAAGTGGCACAGCCCCCCCAGCTCGGCCCACATAATGGCCATTTGGTGTTCAATACAACGATTTCAATGGCAGGTCCTTTGAATTGATGGCCAGGACAGCACACATGTGTGTTGTCCCTTTTTAGCTGATCGATTCGGGATTAACTTTGGGCTTAAATTATACTTTTTTTTTTTGGCCAGAAGTACACTTTACCCTTAAAAATAATACAAGACAAGTTAAATCATTTTGGATTCCATTATCCTGCAGGTTGGAAAACATTTCATATTTAAGGATACAAAAGACTCTGCTATCTGCTCTTGGCTGATCGATTTGGGATTAACTTTGGGCTTAAATTATCCTTTTTGTTTGAGAAATAAATGCCTGTACTCCTATTCCACTCTTCTTTACCCCTAAAAATAATATTCTTCCTGCTCATCCGATTCACCGATTACTGATTACGGCTTACTGATTACCCGGATTACCGAACATCATCCTTGGCCATATTGTTGTATCAGATTTCCAGCCATTTGTATCGAGTTTTCCATTCATTTTTAGGCCATTGTTAAGAGGGGTGACAACAAAAAAAGGGCCGTTTTCCGACTTCCTTATTTTTTTCAGTCTTCTTTTCTTTTACATTTTCTTTAGCATTCTTAGTCTCTTCATTCCTTCTTCTTTCCCTGTTCTTTCCCTGTTTTTTCCCTCTTCTTTCCCTCTTCCTTCCCTCTTCTTTCCCTCTTCTTTTCTTCTTCCTTAAGAGGATTGATTGTGGCTAATAAAAATGGTAACAATATAAGGCGCGGCCTTGGGGCCTTTAAACTTGCATGGCCCCCCCGACCCCGCCCACTTCCGCCTGCACTTCAGAAATCCTTCTCAAGGAGCCGCCCAAGTCGGAAGTGGCTTTCTTCGATGCCTTCCTGGCGGATGTCCTTCGGCCTAAAGAAAACTCCTTACACTTTATAATCTGAAAGCTGCAGTTTTCTGTAAATCACATAATGTTAACAACAATAAGGAAATCGCATGTGCAGGAAAAATAGCAAAGGAAAATGTAGGAGAAAAATAAACCCGATCTCAGGACTCTGTTGCTCCTTGAAATGTTTATGAAACAGCAGCCAAGTCGCGTATAAGTTTTGCCACAATGCAAAAAAAAAAAAGGAAGGGGGCTGGCAAACCGGAAGTGGTAACAACAAGGCAAAATAATAAGGAAAAAGGGGGAAGAAAAGAGGAAAAATAGTGGAGAAGGGAGGGTGGGGTGTAAGGACATAAAGAAAACCAGCAAGCACAGCCTTTGCCTTTCGCCTGTCGCCGGGGCAATTTCGAAGGCGTTGAATTGAAGTCAAAGTCAAGCGCAGATTCTAGCAACTACTAACCACTTTGGTTGTCTGTTTTTCCCCTAAATACCCTGTAGAGAAAGGGGTATATAGGGGAAATACAAATTTAACTTTCATAAAAAAAAAAAATATTAATAAAAATTCGGGGATTAAAGAAAAAGCTTATTAAAAAACCTCTCAAAAAGAAGAAGAATATACCCTGTAGATAAAGGGGTATATAAGCTGGCTAGAAAGGTATAAAAATAAAAGTTTTCTTGAAAAAAAATATAAGAGAATTTTAACTTTCTAAAAAAATATTAAAAAACATTCGGAGAGTAAAGAAAGAGCACCTTAAAAATACCTTAAAAGTCAAATTAATTTGGCTACAATACCCTGTAAACAAAGAGGTATATTAACTAATTGGAGGGGTATAAAAATCTAAACTTTCTTTATGGAAAATATATAAGCTAAAAATTAAAAAAAAGAAAATAAAGGGTGCTTATTCTTGTTCAAAGAAGTCTGCTTTTTGTACAGGGTATCTGTTAGTCTATCAATTTATACTCTAGATTCTCTCCTGTCTGTTTTTCCTGTGGGTGCTGCTGCTGTTGCTACTTTCCTGTGCTCGTTTTCTGTTTTTTTTTCACCCCCAGAGGCAGTTTTTGCATTGCTTTTGAAGTGGTGGCAAGAATTTTGCTTTATTTTTCTTGGAGGCTGTGTGGGCTTCTTTTCCTACATATATCATATATATATAGTATATATACATGTATAAATATATATATATATATATAAATATTTAGTATATACCCCACCTCCTTGTCACTTGTTTGGCTTAGCATTTTCGCTGCCATTTCCACTGCTAATGAAGGAAAACTCACTTAAAGCTAACCGGGAGGGACTTCCCCTCTCTCATACGGCATACGTATAATTTCATTTGTATTTCGATTGAAAAATTCTTGCAACTTTCTTTTCCAAAGTATGCTATGGAAAATTGCAAAGGCAACACAGGAAAAATAAGAGAAAAATAAAAGAAAAATATATTACAAAAAAAGAGAGAGAAAAGAGCAAAAGGAAGGCAAGGCTTTTGATGTTTTGCATGAATGGCTTCCCAGCCTCCATGTCACTGTATATATATATGTATTTATATATATATATATATATGTACATACATATATACTATATAGAGCCAAGACTTTCTCTCGTACATTTTAATTGCATTTTTCGTATCAAATTCATATTTATTATGTGAGTGTTGTGTGTGAGAGAGCTTTTCCCATTAACAAGAGGAAATTAAAACGAAAAACTCATAAAGCGGGGAGAGGCCAGGAGAGCAGGGCACAAGCACCCGGAACAATTTATGATTGCTACGGCATAACCCAACCAGGACCTCCTCCTCCTCCTCCTGCCCAAGGACCCTAGCTTAGCCGCTAATTGCGTTATTTTTGTGTGTGTTTGATTTTCATAAAATTGATATTTTGTTGGCCAATTTTCTGTGAGCCTTTCATGTCTGCACGCACACGGCTTTTGGCTTTCCGCTTTTTTGTTTTATACATTTGGCATAAATAATTAATTTAAAACTCTCACTCTCACAGATTTAGATGAAAATTGAATGGAAATTAAGCCGTTTAAAAAAAAAAGGGAGAACATAAATTAGATAACTGACATGGGATTTTTTTTTGATAATTTAAACAGAAATAATGAGGTTTATAAAGCTAATTTAACTATAATTTCGATATAGAATTTACTTATATAATGCATTTAAATTTTAAAATAATAAAATAATATAAAAATAAATAGTTTAGCATTTATTTATTTATTGATTTATTTATTTATTTATTTTTTTATTTCCCTAATTACACTTATTCTTTACCTAAAACAATAATATAAAAACAATTTCCACTGATTTTCCTCACCTGAACTTTTCCTTTAATCGAACTACTCTGCAAGAGAAATAAATAAGTGGGGGAAGTACCTTCTTTGGCAAGACATGTCTGTCTATCTGTGTTTTCCCCGAAGCATTTTCCCTTTTTTCTTTTTCCTTTTGGGTTTCGAATTTTTCCCAGAAAATTTTCCCCCCCTCAACTAACCGCGCGTGGCAGCCGGAAAAAGTTTTGTTTTGGGATTTCGATGTAGGCTGCCGTTGCAGTTGCACTTCAGAGACGCCGCACAAGGACCAAAGGAGCAGCAGCAGCAGCTGCTCCTTGTGATCCTGCCAACGCCCACTCCTGCCCAAGCTAATAACAGTTGCAATGCGAAAAGGACGTAAAGGTAAAGTGAAAGAAAAATTAAGGTGAAAATAAAGGGAAACTAAAATGGAAAACTAAAAAGAAACTGAAGGAAAACTAATAGAAAACTTTAGGAAAATAATTTTTTAAAATTTTTATAAGCTAGAAAATAATAATTTTACAAATTAAAGTTAAGCTTTGTGGGTTGAAAAATAATTTTAAAAAATTATAAACTAATGGAAAACTAATGAAAAGGTTTGGAAAAATAATTTTAAAATATTTACATAAACTTAAAAAAATACTATAAATTAAAATTAATTAATTAATTAATTAATTATAAACTGAAGGAAAGCTGATAAAAAACTTAAGAAAAATATTTTTTTTAATATATAAGCTTAAAAAAATACTATAAATTATAGTTAAGCTTTGGGAGTGAAATAATAATTTTAAAATAATCATAAACTAAAGAAAAACTAATGAAAAACTTTAGAAAAAAATTTAAACATTTTTTATAAGCTTAAAAATATACTTTACAATAAAGTTAAGCTTTGGGGGGAATAACAAATTTAAAAAAATTATATACTAAAGAAAAAATAATAAAAACCCTTAGAAATAAATTTTAAAATATTTTGTTTAAGCTTGAAAAAATATTATAAATTAAAGTTAAGCTTTGGCGGTGAATAAATTATTTTAAAATATATGTAATTTCTCCCCTATTTTCCTATTTTCTCACAGTGTAGTCTAGCAAAAGGGCCAGCAAACGATTTACGCTGAAAGTGCCAACAAAGGCGCAAAAGTTGGAGCCCCTTCCCCAGGTACAACCGGGTCTGGTTTCCTTTTACTCTACCTTTTTCTTCGACATTGCGCATACGGCGGGTGGGCCAAGGGTGTAGTATGGGTGTGCGTGTATGTGTGCGTGTGTTTTGGGCCAAAGTTTTGCCGCTGAGCGTTTTAATTTAATACACAAACTTTGGTGGGCGAGCCGACTCCAAACACCGACCGACTCCTAGCTGCAATTCAAGCTCATCCAAGTGGATTGGCGGTGCATTTATTTAAAGTCAAGTTTTTTGTTGTTGATTTGTGGCAATAAAAAAATAGGAAAACAAAAAAAACTAAGAAAGGGAGGAATGAAGAACAACATTTCCCCAGCGATCGTTTCTCTTTCCACTTCTTGCACTCTCTCTCTCTCTTTGTTTTAACAATTAATGCCAGCATTTGACACAAGACCGGAAGAAATGGCAAATGTTTCCTGTGACAGCTCCCAGGGGTCATTCAGGTGGACTCTTTAACGTCCTTTTTATGTCCTTGCTTCGGGGACTGTGCTCAAAGTCCAGCAGGCCAAAAAGGAACATTAACAAACAGCAGCTGCCTGCACCTGCCACCGATACTTTCAACTCTACTCTCGGGCCATTGTCCCCAACATAAAGCATAAAATACAAAATGTAAAACAAAAACTAAGGTTTTAGGAATACAAAGGAACATAAAATGAATGTATAGGAAGATATTTAAAAATATAGAAAAATATAGAAAAATATATATAAATATATATGAAGATATGTAAATATTTATAAATATATAAAAATATAGAAATGATTGCAAGGGGGTTGTGGAGGATTACTTTAGATTGCAACTTTTAATCAAGAAAAGTGCGGCAAACAATGCTTTTAAAATATAAATAAATAATAATATTTAATTTGAAGGTATTTACTTAACTCTAAGGATATCCAAATAAATATAAATAATATTATATTCATAATTATATAATTATTAATAATTATATATATATTTATATTTATTTTAATTTATTCATTTATATATTTAATTTAATTTATTTTAATAATTTTATTAACAATTATATTTATATTTATTAGGATATCCTTAGAGTTATAATAAATTAAAGAGAAAACTGGGGAAAGTAAGATTTATATATATAATAAGAATAAAAAATATAATAATTTATTTAATATAATTATAATTATTAACATAATTATTTGTAACTATATTTATAATCATAAAGATAATAAAAAATGTAATTATTAATTTAATATAATTATAATAATTAATATAATTATTTGTAAATATATTTATAATCATTTTATATTATAAATATATTATATAATTTGTAACTATACTTAAAACATACCCAAATAAATATATTGTTTATTTTGTTTTAATATTAGAAATTATCAAAATAAATATATAGTACATTTTGCTTTAATATATATATTTATTTATTTATATTTATTGAACTTTAAGGATAAATATAAATATAATCATAATATAATTATAAATTTATACGTATTTATTTAAATTGAAGAATTAGAATTAAAAATTATATCTCATATTATTTTATTATTAACAATTCTCTAAAGAAATCTATATATAATCTTATTTTTCCCAGTGTTTTCCTTAATTTATTATAACTTTAATATATCTATATTTATTTATATATTTATTGAACTTTATAGATATCCAAATAAATATATATAAATAAAATTATAATGATTAATATAAACATAAATATATATATATTTATTTAACTTGAAGCCTTTCGAATGAAATAAATATATATCCTATCCTATTTTATATTTAATCTCTCTCCAAACAAATATATACATATATACATTCACTTTGCTTATAAATATTTATCTTACTTTCTTTGGCTTTCCCCCCTAATTTATTATAATAAATAGCCTTGTCTAGACATCAGGAGTTGGCTTTAAAACTGATATCCCAACATGTTGATTAGGCCTTCGCCTTGTCTGTCTCTCTCACATTCTGTGCCTGTAATTTGTCATTCCCTTTTTAGCATCTATCAATCCACATTACGCCCCATCGTCCTTGGATCGAATATAGAAAAAAAAACACGAGGCCCAGATGGATGAATTGATGGCCAAGTATTGACGGAATGATAAGCCAGAGCCCCAAGGCGGGCTAAGAAAAAGAAACAGGTGTCCGGATGGGAAACAATAAAAAAAGGACAAGGCCTTAAAATAAAAATCCTACGCTTTTCTTTTCTTTCTCTCTCTTCCCTTGCCTTGACTATCCTTCTCTTCCTTTTTTTGCATTCTTTTTTTTTCCACTTTTTTACGACTTGCTGACAAATGAATGCGTAGACAAATTTAATGAGAGACAGGAAATGTCTTTTCGGTTTTTCGGTTTCGGTTACAGTTTTTGGTAGCCCAAAATTTATGGTATCCTTCCCTCCTTTCTCTCACTTCCTTCCTTCCTATTTTACTTCCTTGAAGCCATAACGCTCCATAAAATTCTCGGGGACCTCGCATATGGTTTTTCTTATTTTTTTTTCAGCAATAAAATAATGCGCACTTACTGTTATTTTTTTCTTGGACAAAAAGTGAAATAGATGACAACAATAAAATATAAATAAATAAATAAAATTAACTCATAACCACTTAGGCACAACCGCAGGACACCCAGTGGGAGCGGCAGCAGCATACTCCTTGGCATTCACAGATGAAGTGAAACTAACAACAACATAATTTACTGGGGGTCCTTTTGGACCCAATTCGGAATCACAAAGGACACTCGCCACTGTCCACTGAGTATGTGTGTGTGTGTGTGTGTGCGTGAAGCTTTTGGGCTTGCGGATGCGGAAGCGGAGATGCCACTTCAAAAATGCCGCCACGAAACCTTCATTTATCAAGTTGACATTTTAATTTATTAAAACAAAATGGAACGAAATGAAATGAGACGAAGGCAGAGGCGTTGGAGGAGGGGGGAGGAGTAGGGTGGGGGTGGTGTATTTGGGTGGGCTTGGGTAGGGGGTGGTCTGAAGTAACCCAATAGGGACGGAGGGCGTGGCTGTCCAATTCTTGAGCTGAATTCGGTTACCAGCTTTGTGGCACAGTGGAGCCAGAGCCATAGTTTGGGGTTTATAAAATAATATAATTAATATTTATTTATTGATCAATATTTAATTATCTATATTTTTTTTAACTTTACTTATTTACCAATATTTAATTATTAATATTAATTTATAAATATTTATGTATTAATATTTATGTATTAATATTTTTGTATAAATATATTTAATAATATTTATTTACTAATATTTGTTTATCAATATTTTTTGATCTAAATTTATTTATTTTAATTTATTTATCAACATTTTTTCTCAGAATTTATTTAAAATTATGTATTTATCATTATTTATTTATTGATATTTTTCTATAAATATTTATTTATCGATATTAATTAATTTATTTATTAAAATTTATTTAACAATATTTTCAATAGCATTTAATATTTTTATTTTAATATATTTTTTAAAGTTTAACCAATATTTTTCTTGAATATTTATCTATATTTATCGAAATCTATCGAAATTGATCGAAATGTATCAATATTTATCTATATTTATAGCTTCAAAAAAGCACACATCATTCTTAACATTTCCCTATAAATTCGTAGCCAAATTAATTGCTGAAAAAATGTAAAGAAAAACCCCCTTCTGAAGCAGTGTGCCGCAGCGTGGAAAATGTGAGGAAATGTGAGGCAGGCGCCTCGGCAACGGGACACGCACTGGACCAACTAAAAGGCGTTGCAAATGAATGCGTAAAAGATGACAGGATTCTCGCAGAATGCCACTTGAAGAAGGTGGGTCTGACGGAGTGGATGTGAAAGGCGGGAAAAGCGGAAAAGAGGAAAACGGCAAGGGGAAAAGGCAGCTTTAACTGCCGCATGACCAAGCGGAATAAGTTGTGAGCGAGCATTTTGCAGCAAATATGACAGAGAACATCTAGAAAAGCTGTTCGAGCAGCATAAGTAGCATAGTTGATAGGGGATACGACGATGTGAGCACACAAAAAACGAAAAAAAAAAAAATATATAAAATAAGAAAAAACTAATAAAAAAAATTATAAACGAGAATGAAATAAAACTTTGGGTAGCCGAAGCTTGTATACCCTTTGTAAAAGAAAAATAACTAAGCCAAAAAATGCAATAATTTTAATTGGGAAAGCTTCTCTTTTCTGTTTTAGTTTGTTTTATTAACTTAAAAAATCAGCTTACCAAATTTAATATTTTAAAAATTCAAATTTGTGTTAATTTTTGGTAATTTTAACAATGTATTTTATGGGTAAATCGACTCTGCTTTTGATGCTGACCAATTATTGAAAATAATTCCTTTATTGGCGTTTCTAGCTTCTGTCTTATATTTTTTATTATATTAAATTTAAATATTTATCCATAATTTTAGATGATAATTTTTGGGAAAACTAAAGCTTTAAAATATATAAATAAAAAAATTCAATAATGTTAAGAATTGTTAAGAATTTTTAAATCCCTTTCACAATTTTCAAAAATTTAATTCAATTTAGATCGATTCGCCTGTTGATGCTAATCAAGAAATATACACAATTTATAATTTCCGTTGCAAACTTCTAACTGAAATTATAATACCGCGCAATAAGGGTATAAAAAGGAGAGAGGAAAATAACGACAGGTAAAAAGGAACCTAAGGGAATGCCAGCACATAAGAAATCAATAAATGTGAGGCAATGTGGGGTTAAAGATGGACAGGGCTCAAAGGATAGTTATTATTTATTTTGACTCTAAAACTCTACAAATTATCCTTGAAGAAGGTCCTTAAATATATACAACAAGTTAAAACCATAATAAACAGCCATAAATCCCAAAACATTTACATTTTTCATTCGATTATCGACAAAAAAATACACAACTTTTCTTTAATTTCCATAAATTTTCCTTTTCTCAAAGAAGAAAAAACGAAGGAAAAAATGTACAAGACATAATATTGTATATTAAAATGGCAGCAGCGAAATGTGAAATAAAATGAAATAAAATAAAATATATATATAAATTCCGGGAACGGGGAAGGCCAACAAAAGGTGCACAACCGCATTTCCCTTTCTCCTTTTCGGAAAAGCCACCAACGAGAAAAAGAAGAAGAAGAAGGACTCGCGCTTCAGCGAATGTGGCGGCAAAGTTTTTCTTTTTTTTTTTTTTTGCGGGTTTGAGGGAAATTCGCTTAAGAAAATGTTCTTATTTATGGCTGAGCCACAGGCCAACCTCTTTTCCTGCAGCTAGAAAGCTGTCGCTGTCGCTCAAAGAATACTCATTTCGAAGGGCGAGAGAATTTTAATATTCAAAAATGTCGGTTTAGCCACAGCGAAAACGCCATTAAAGCAACTTGGAAGGAATGCTGAGGGCAGGAAAAGGGTTAAGGGTCAAGGAGAGTGGCCAGGGGACGGGCACCTGGTGTGTTGGTCATTCGCATGAATGGCGGCATTCGCGCGTTGAAATGCTTTTGAGCGATTCCTGTACCTTGATTCACTTGGTCCCTCCTCCTTCTCATACCTTTTTTACTCGGCGTAAATTGCTTTTCATTTGTTCGTAGTTGGGCAGCTGGAAAATCGGGAGGGAAAAGCGAAGAAAAGCGGGTGTCCGGCAACAGCTGGCAACAGTTTCAACTGAGGAGGGAGGAGCACCTTAAAAAATATGAAATTTAACCACAGCGACGACGATGACGATGACGACGACAAAGAAGAAGGTTTTACAAATTGAAATGAAATTTTCCTGGTGGAAAATGAATGAGCAGCAAAGTAGGGAAGGATGTTGTGGAAAAGCGAGGAAAATGTCAAAGAAAAGAGAGCTAAACCTATTGTTTTAAGTACTTCTAGTATTCTATAAATATTTAATAATAAATATATATTAAATAAAATATAAAATAAAAGGTATATCCTGTAATTATCCTTCATTTCCAGGCATTTAGCCATGAATGAAAAGGCTGAAGCATAAGGGTCAGGGGATAGGAGATGCCTCTATAAATGGGTTAATTCACACAATTTGTTCCCTCAGCGCGACATTCAACCATTAACCTCCACCCCCCCACTTTGCTCTGCGTGGAAACTCCTGGCCAACAGGACAACCAATCTCCATTCAGAGGCTCCACCTGATCCACTGGCAGCGTCAAACATTCCGCGAATCCATTCAAAAAACTGAATGCATGTCTCTGGGTTGGAATTCTGGTGTCCTGGTTGGTTTCGTGGTTGCCTTTTTTTGCCTTTATCCTTAGGTGAGGACAGGGGACAGGGACAGGGACAGGACACGGACACGCGATGCTTTTACCGAACCGAACCAACGGGCGAACGAACATTAAGCAAAGTGGCCCGCGTTCCATTTGCAAACTGGCATTGCCTTCGCTCTGCTTTTGATTTTAATGGTTATGCTAGTTATCATGTCCTACCAAACGAGCTGCAGTTGGACAGGAGCAGGAGCTGCAGGACCAGGAGCAGGGTAAGGATCCTGGCGAGGCACGTGCGCCAATGGGGGCCAGCTGTCCATCAGAGGATTTAAACAAAAAGGCAAGAAAAATTGTGGGAAAAAAGGAGTAACAAGGGGAAGAAGAAGCCTATATTTCGACCATTGAATGATCCTAGTTTGATTATTAAATATTTAATTTAAGAATTTAATATGCAAAATATAAAAATATATAAAATATATAAAAAATATAAACAATATAATAAATATAAAAAATATATAAAAAAATAAAATATATTAAAAAAAATAAATAAAAAATATAGAAATATAAAAAAATAATATATATACAAAATATATAAAATTAAAACAATAAAATAAATATAAAAATTATAAAGATATAAATAATATAAAAAATATAAAAATATAGAAAATAAAATAATATAAAAAATATAAAAATATAGAAAATAAAATAATATAAAAAATATAAAAATATATAAAATATAAAAAATACTTAAATTAAATATAATATGTATAAAAAATATTCTTAAAAAGTACCTTTTAATATCCTTACTCCCATAAAGAAACAGCATACCCCTTTTTTTTCCGTAAAAAATAAACACGGCACAAAGTGTTCCATGGAGGAATTCGAATGGGTGAATTCTTTTGGGTGAGTGAGTAAGGAGAAGTTCCTCCTCCCCAACTCTTTCGCGGTTAAATTTTTTCACGGTTTTTCCGTGGCCAGGCTCCTGCTCCTGCTCCTGCTGAGCGGAATGACCCAAATATGTTTGCACAAATGAGTTTGGCGGGCATTAAATGATTTGTTTGCACAGCTCGAAATCGAATTAAAGAGAGGCACCGAGGGCAGGAACCAGGTGGGCGTGGCACGTATGCAATTTGTCGTCTGCGGCGGAAATTTACACGAAAGCCGGAATCAAAAAAATAAAGAATTAAAGGGAAAAAAAAGAGAAGAGAAGGGAAAAAGAAAAAGAAAGTGGCCCAAAAAACAAGGACTTGCAGCAGCGCCAATTTCGTCTATAAATAAATTAGCATGGCAAACAAGTTGGCAGCTCCACGTAGTGATAGTGTTAGTGTGTGTGTGTGTGTGCTGGTGTGCGGCTTGTTATGGCTAAAAAGCTGTTTCCGCAATGAGCTTGTTTCCTGTCCGCAAGGACATGCTTCCTGCCCCAGCAGCTACTCGGCCATAGCAGCCACTGTCGTTGTCATTGACAAGTTGGCTATAAAAACTAAATGCGCCGCTGCCCAACACTGGACACAGTGGACAGTGGGGGCCTGGTCACACTGCCACCCACAAAAACAAATGGCGGAAGGGCCGGCAGGAAAAAAAATCTAATTTCCTGTGAACAACATAAAGTAAATGTTTCAAAACTGATGCCCCAGGATGGGGGGATGCAGTGGCTCAACCCTCTGGTCCCACTCTCTCTTTCCATCTCTCTCTCTCTCTTTTTCTCTATGTGAGTGTGACAACATGGGCCTTGGTAACAAATGCGCTACTTCGGCCCGCCATTTGCCATTTTTTGGTAACGAAACATGGGGTGTGGGGCCTCGGGCATAAGTTATGAGAGCCAACAGTTCAAAGCACTGAAAAAAATAAAGGGACACCTAAGGGAAAACTAAGAAAATGTATTATATTTCAAGGGATTTTTTTTAGAAATACAACTTCGGGCTTATTTTACTCACACAATAAATTAATGGAAAGGCCAACAGAATCGCCTCTGTGTATCTCTGCCCCTTCTCTAGTCTACGCCCCTGCCCAATCCTCCTCTCTGTAACTGGCATGAAACATGTGACCGAGGCACAAAAGGGGGCGGGGTGTGGCACTGACCAAGAGAGGCGCCTCTAGCCTCCTGTCGGCTGCAGACGAAACCGCAGCAGCAGCACCAAGCCATAGCCGAAAAAATATATACCGGGTAAATGCTGAACAGAAAAACTGAGAAAAACTAAGAGCAGAAAAAAAAAGGAAGGTGAGATCAAACCCCAACAAGAGCTAGGCGAAAAAAAATGGCACAAAAATTATTTAAACACGAGACAATTTGGAGCATTTTCGCGGCAACCGCAGGGATATCAATAGAGAGTGTCCCCAAAGGATGAAGCCACGGAGGCAGAAAGTTGAGGGGAAAATTAAAATAGAAATGGGAAAAATAGGAAATATAAAAAATAAAAATAAATTAATACAAAATATTTCTAGAGAAAAAATAAAATAAATTACAATAAAAAATAAATGGGAAACACGAGAAATATATATAATACAAATAAATATATACAAGATATTTAGAGAGAAAAAAAATTTAAAAAAATTAAATTAAAATTAAAAATTAAATACAAAATTAAAAAAATAGAAATAATATTTACATATATAAATATTTAAAAAATATTTCAATTATTTTTTATATTTTGTATCATAATAGAAATAAATTTAAATATATAATATATTATCCTTAGCCTTAATTAATATTTAAAAAATTAAAATTAATTTATTTTATTTTAGAAAAATAAATTAAATAAAAAATAAAATCCCACCCTTTAAATCCTACCCCTTAAATACTTCCTACATCATTTAATACCCTTAAATATTTCCTTAACTACCTAACACTTAATTTATTTATAGGAATCAGGGACAAGTTAAGCAAGTTAATTGCGTTAACCAGTGGCCTAAACAGTTGCCAATAAAATATTAACATGGCAATTGGTTAAAGCCATGAACTTATTTGCAAATTTATTCTCGATCGTTTGTCTTTGTTCCTCTTTCTCTTCTTTTTTTTTGGTTTTTTCGTGATAGGCAAACCGCAAGTCGAAAAAAAGGCTATAAAAAAAAGGTGAAAAAGCTACCGACTCCCCAAGGACATTAGCTCTCGCCTTTGTGTGTATGTGTGTGTGTGTGTGTGGAAATTGGCTAAAACGAATTTACACAAATTTATCAACGTGGCCAACGTGAAAGCCAACGAAGCAAGGAGCCTGGATAAAGGACGACCACGAGCACGAGAGGACACGTACACACACGAAAAACCAGAGCGGAAAGAAAGTGTCAAGTGTGAACACACTTGCACACACACACACACACAGCTGCCTGGCGGAAACCGGAAATGAATCATTTCATTAGAGTTGGCAACGCCTACGACATGAGACACAAGAGCATTAGCTGCCCCCAAGGGAAAAGGCGGCTGTGCGGGGGAGGGTGTGTGTGAAAAGCCACAGCGAACGACCCAAGAAATTGCCAAGTAAAATGTGTTTGACACTTAACGTAGGTCGCTTGACCGGCCAACAAAAAAAAAAAGGAAAATTCAGAAAATACAGCAAAAAAAAAAAAAAAAAAATCAAGGTAGCAAAGGAGGAGCAACTTTTCGCGTTAGGTTGGGGTGTTTTTTTTTCACCCCCATTTTAGGGGAACACTTAACACGTGTAGAGCGAGGCAGCCAAGCGGAAACGGAAGCGGAAACGAGGCCAGGCCCAGGCCTAAACACAAAAGTACAAGACCAAAAGTTGAATGCACACTCAAACTTGAATTCAATCTTGAAACTGAATCTGAATCCCAAAACCCCAATACTAATTTCCAGTTTCACACATAACCCTGGAAGCTAGCCTTTTTCTTGATTCCTTGAATGAAATATGCTAACCGTAACCCATTGTCAACGGGATATCCTTGAAAATATATATAAAACAAATCACCTGCAATGTGCAAAATGCAAAAAAGCAATACAAAATTGAAAATTTATATATATATTAGTGTTGAGAAACTGAATCAGTTAAGGTCGAGGATTTTCAGACTGGGACTTTTATGCTGATCAGTAATATATATGATTTTCAAGGCCGGAAATGATTTCTTCACTAAATAATATCATAAAACCCTTTAAGAAGACTTACAATATATAAATAATTTTTAATAATTTCATGTTTTTTTTTTTTTTTTTATATATATATAATTAAATATTTAATTAAATAAAATATATTGTATATTTTTTATTTTAAAATTGTATGTAAAAAAAAAGTTAATTATTAAATATTTAATTTAAAAATAATATTTATCAAAGTCAATCTCTAAAATATTTTTAGTTCTTACGAAAAATTAAATTATTAAAATAATATAATTTTTAAAATGTATAATTTTTTTCAATTTAAAAATGTTAAATCTTGCTTTAAACCAAAATTATAATGCCCAGCAAAAGTTGTTAAAAATTATCTAATATTTTGAGCAAAACTGTACTTGCTTCTACTTTTTTTTTGTAACCTTTTAATTGAGCTTCGGCTCTTGGGTTTTATTTTTTCTTTATTTTTCTTATATTTTTGATTTATATTCAAATGCAATTTTTGGACCCCCCTGAGAGAGGTGACTACCAAAAAAATATATATGCACTTCCTGGCAGAGATTGTGAGCAGCTTCATCAGCTTCCTCATCATCGTCCTCATCATCATCCTGGCTATTGGTTTTCCTTTCTTTTTTTTGTTAATCAAATTGGCTTTTTGGCTTGGCTTAACTGGGCCCCGAAGTTGCCATGCGGCGGATGATGGGGCGTATGCGTAATATTCGCTTTTATGGCCCAATCACACACACACACACACACACATTCTGTTGCTTCTTTTGTGTGTGCCTCATTCTCAATCGATTCTGTGTATGTGTGAGTGTGTAAGGGTGTATTAAATACAATTGAATTTTTTGATGCGTTTACGCGATAAAAAGGCCCAACAAAAAACGCTTTTATGTTTATTCATACCTGCCAGGGTAGCCAAGGAAGCATTTTCAGACTTGGCTTCCTCTTGGCTTTGCTTCTTTTTTGGAAGTATTTTTTTTATATATTTTTGTTGTTGCTATTTTTGTGTATATGTAGTGTATATTACCCCTTTCCCTTAGCAAAATGACTGCCATTTTGTTTGCTTTTTTGCATATATTCCTTATCAGAGAGAAAGCTCTTGTTTTCTGTCACTTTTTTGTGCTAATTCAACATTTTTCCTTTGAAAAGAGTTTTTGTAAGAAGCATTTTTTTTATGGTTGTTTATTTATGACATTTGACAAATATCCGTAAAATCGGTGAGGAGAAATCAGCATTTATATAAAATAAAGTTTAAGGGTTTACCTTACATATTTACATAATTTGTAAATTAATAATCATTAATTTTTTTTAAGCTGACATAATTTTTAATTTAAAAAAACTATGTACATTATTTTATTATATATATTTTAATTTACAAATTATGCTAGCTTAAAATAAATAATAATTTGTATATATTTTTTTAATTTAAAATTAAACTTTGATACATTTTATTTTATTTTATTAAATATTTAATAAATAACTTTTATTTAATCTGAAAGAATTTGTAATTTAAGAATATATAAAATTATTTTAATTTGCAATTCAACATTTTATTAAATAATATTTATCTTATATTTTTCCTGTTAAAAAATATTATCTATAAATATTTATTTTCCCTTCTGAAGATATTTATTTTCCTTGCCAAAAAATAATTTTGTGCATCTGAACTTTTGGGCTTTGGTATTCATGGAATATGTTACATGTATCTTGCATATTTTATCCCTTATCCTGGCATAGATCACATGTCCTTTCACATACATTTTTCTAACCCAATATTATCGTTCGTTTTTAGTATTGATTGGTTATAGTTGAAAGGGGGAAAAGCCTTGCATATGCAATGATTTCATTTCTATATGAATTATGTACCGCAAAAAGGGAACCCCAAAAAAGAAAAAAAGAAGACTGAGAACACGACAGGAGCAGGAGCAGGAGAAGTTACTTAATCCTGGGACAAGGCAACGAAACATCTTTCAATATAAATTTCAACGGCTTGTCAAGCTGTTTCCTGCAAAATGCCGCTGGCAACTGTAATGGCTTCGTTTCGTTTCGTCCTGAGTCCTTGTTGTCCTGCGAGTCCGAGTCCGAGTCCAAGTCCTCGTCTCTATTACATTACTGATTGTTTTCGTATGTGTATGTGTGTGTGCATGTCCTGTGCAATATTTTGCCCGTCTTCTGGCTTCCATTTTCCCACCTCTCCCTGCCCTGCCCTGCCCTGCTCCTGGCTGTGTGTCGTTTACCATTCATTCTGGATAAATACAAAATGAAGATGATCCTCCGGGAGCTTTAGTTATTCAATTCCAAATGTAGTAAATTTAATCTAGCAAACAGCCAACGAAATAAAAATCCTCAATATTGCCCCGGTCGCCACCCAGTGACCCTGCTGTCTTTGAGGTCCCTTTCCCTGCTCCGTTCACTACCTATAAAGCCCATAAAACACGTTACTAGTGCTCAAGAAGGCCAACTATTTGCTATTTGTGCACAGCAAAAAAACTAGGGGTACTTTGAAAATATATAAACATTTGTTTAATATTTACAAAGAGATTTTGGTGAGGTAAAATGTATTACTGGTAGTTTTTCTTGCTTAAAAATAATTCTAAAAAAAAAAAAATGTAAAATATAAAAAAATTATATAGAAAATATTTAAAAAAATATTTACCAAGAGAAATTGTTTAGGTAAATTGTAGAATTAAAATTTATGTATATTTACTGGTAGTTTTTCTAGCTTACAAATAATTTTCAAAATGTATAAAATATAAAAAATATATAAAACAAATTTTTAAAAATATTTACAAGGAGATTTTGTTGAAATAAATTGTAGAATTAAAATTTAAATATATACCAAATAGTTTTTCTAGCTTATAAATAATTTTTAAAAAACCTTTAAATTTATAATATAGAAATATATACATGTAAAAAATATATATTTATATATAATGTATTTTTTCTCTCTCTGTATGCTTTTGATTTTGTCCTTTCTAATTTTTCCCCCCTTTTTTTACAGTATGTTTTCCCGCCGCTACAAAAATCTATCTATTTTCCCATGTCTCTGGCTGCCTCGGAGATTGAGGCTCCTGTGAGCTGTGAGCTGGTCCTAGTGTGTCCTGGCATCCTGCTGACAGGCTCAGTCACACAAGCGGACAGTTGGCATTTTTATGCGACTGCTGTTGGCCCTGTGTGTATGTGTGTGTGTGTGTATTAGCGAGTGTCCTTCTGCTCTTTCGGGCTGTCTCTCATTGCGTTTTCCAAATGCGTTTTGCCGCCTTTGGCGCAATCGTGTGTGTATGTGTGTGTTTGTGTGTATGTACTGGCTTGTTTACCCATTTGACTCGAAAGCCAGCAAATGCAGGCAGTACACTAAGAGAAATTGATTACAATTTTAAAAAAAGAAAGAGGGGGTTTTGTAGGATGAACAAGAAATAAAACCTTAAAAGGTTGAAAAAGAAAAAAAAGGTTTTAAATAAAATTAAGGATTTTTTGCCTTATTTTTTGTACCCATTTTATTTTATTTTTAAATTGCAATTATATTTTTATATATTTTTTAAATAAAATAATTTAATTTAAATCAAATTAATTTAATTTTAATTTTTTTTAAATTTAATTTTAGCCTTCTTATTTTATTTGTAATCTATAATTATATTTTTAATAAAATAATTTAATTTCTTAAAATAATTTAATTAAATTTAAGCTTTCTTGTTTTTTTTTATCTTTTAAATACATTTTTAATAAAATAATTTAACTTAACTTGAAAATTATATATTTTTAACGGATATATTAATTTATTAATTTTTTAAATTTATACTTTATATTTAATTTATATTTTAATTAAAATATTTAATTTTGAATATTTTATATTTAATCCCCTAAAAAACCAAAGTTGATCCCAATTTTCACCATATTTTCTCAACGTTTTGTTTACCCATCTTGTTTGCCTACTGCTGCCTATTTATCTTTACTCCATCCTACAGTTGGCTTTGGCTTTTCCTCGGCTCCAAGCCCCCCCTCCCCCTTGTCTTCAGTTTGTTATTGCTGCATTATCTTTCAAATGGCATATTTATAGGATTTCCCTCTCTCTAGGCTACGGAGATCAATGCACACACACAGCTATATATATATATATATGTATTATATATTTATATACATATATATATATCTACTATCTGAAGAAAAGAGCCGAGAGTCCACATGGTTTATTGGCAGTGGCTCAGTGCGCCTGATGCGCATTTCCTCAATCAGCTTCCAGTCCCAGGCAGGACCTGGGCAAACAGTCAAACATCAGGCGGAGGCTTGCAGGACACAGAAAAAAAAGAGGAGAGGCTTTGTACTGGACATGGCCAAACGTGGAAGAAACAGTGGTTTGAAAAAGTAATTCTTTTTTTAAGGAATATAAATTTGGAAAAAGTAAAAATATATATTTTAAATACGGGTTTAAAGAAATATAGATTTAGAAATATAATAAAAATATTTGTTTTAATTTTTAATAATAATTTTAATATTTTAACAGTGTCTTAAAAAAAAAATATTTTTTAAAAAAATTAAATATTTTCAAAGTAAAAATATAAATATTTAAAATACCTTATAGTTAAGAGTTTAAGAAATATAAATTTAAAATAGTAAAAATATATATTTAAACCATTATTTCTTTATATATTTTAAATATTTTAACAATAGCTTAAAGTAATCGTTTTTAAAAAAATTAAATATTTTCATAGAAAAAATATATAATTTTATTAGTTTAAATATAAATATAAATTTAGAAAGAAAAACATATATTTTTAATAAATTCCCGTAATTATTTCTTTTTATTTTTAACTAAAATAAATTAAGGATTTCTAATTAAGGCTTTTAACCCTTAAAAAAATAACCACTGTCACTCCACTTGCTTTGGGCTTCGATACACAAACTTTTGCTTAACCATTTCGTACACAGTAAATTCATTTTCTCAATTGCCTCGCCTTTTTCCCTGGCTTGGCCCATATTTTATTTGTATTTATTTGTGTGTCTGTGTGCCAGGCATGTGTAAATATTTTATTTTCCCTTGATTTTTATTATATTTGCCAGGGTCCGAGAGCTGCTCGTTCATTCGCAATTCCCGGCTGACCCCGTGAGAGTTTTGTGTTTTATGGCGGGAAAAAAAAAATCAAAGCGTCCAACGCGGCGTATGAGTAATAAGGCATTGCTCATACGCCACGTGAGCCATTGAGAAGGGGAAAGAGTTGTCCCCACATTCTCTCTCTCTCTCTCTGTTTTTCTGTTTTTTTCTGTCGCTGCCTGAATTTTCATTTAAACGATAATGGGGAAATTCAATTTGCCGCCCACAAAACGAGGCAATGGAAATGCTAATTGGTAATCCATATCCCTGCGAATTTCGCCAGCGGAATGTGAATGGGAATGCGAATACGAATGTGGCTGGGAATGCGTTTGGACGGGACAAGTGCTGGCTTTACGACTTGGATATATTCTATATATATATGCAGATAGAAAGGGAGAGAGAGAGAGCTAGCACAGTGGTTAGGTTAAATTATTAAAATTTTCAGTTAAAATTTTTTTTTAATAATTTAAAACTTTTTAAAAAGCCAAATAAAACCTTGCCCCACTTCCTCTCTTTAAAATCTTTTCTTTTATTAATTTCTTGACCACTTTAACTAATTTTTTAGCAGGCACAGTGGTCAAATTAGTAACTTTTTAAGCTAAAAAAATACTTTAAAAGGCTTAAAGCTATTTAGAAAAACTAAAACTAATATTTTTTAATTAATATTCTTTATTACCTATATTTTTTTTACCTGTACAGCCTAAACCTGGCACAGTGGTAGAGATTCCTCAAAATTACCCAACTTTTTCAGCTTTAAAAAATATTTTTACAAGACCTAAAAATACCTGAAAAACTGTTAAATAACTCCATAACAAAACCTTGTCATTTCTGTTTTCCCTTTAATTAATTTATTTTCCTTTTTATTAACCACTGTACCTAAAACTTGAACACACTTTTGCTTAACGAAAAAAAAACCCACTGAATCATTCATGGGACCATCACTCATCCCCTTGGCCACTCGAGTCCTTTTGGATTAATAGCAAGTCCTGATCGAATGTATTGAATTCAGAGAGGACTCGCTCACAAGCTCCACTGACTCCTGCTTTTTCCTGCTTCTCCTTATTCCAAATGCGTTGAAACACCTTTTAATTTAACGCCGAGTTTTTATTATCCTTGCCGAATCGCTTGGATTTATTAACTTGCTTTTATGGCCGAATGTCCTGCTCACAATTAGAGGCCAAGAAGGAGAAGGGAATTATCTATGAAGGCTGAAGGAAAGCTGAGAGGAAAGCTGGGAGGAAAGTTGGGGGGAAAGCTGAGAGGAAAACTGGTAGAAAAGCTGGGTGGAAAACTGAAGAAAATCTGGGCTCTCAGTTTCGCTTTCTGAAACTGGGTTCCATGAATTATTTATTTGTGCGGACATGAATTATTGTTATGAAGTTTATTGCAAACAAATTGCGTCCTGGGACAGTGGAAATCAATAGCAAATAAATAAAAGCGCCAACAGTTTTTGTGGCTTTCGCTGAAACAACAGTTCATGGGGTTTATTTTTATTTCGAAGGGGAGAGACCTAGGGTCAAGATACGGGCTCCGAGGAGAGTTATGTTGGGCCCACAACAATGGTGGATGAGATATATATCCCTCACTCTTCTCATGTGAGGGGGGAAAGGGGAGGTAACCCCTCCCCCCGTGGCATTTTGCGGGCAGAGAGCCATCAACAACATGCACAGGATATGGCTGAAACGCTGCGGGCGATTCATGAAATTTAATGAAGCAGGTCGGGGGTTTCACCAGAATCGCATGGCTGCCTCACTCGGGGCAATACACAGAGAGAAATTTTAGGGGTGGGGAAAACTTAAAAGAAGAAGCTTATTAAAGAGGAGAATTAATTAACATAATATTAAAGCCAACTTTGGCTCTAAATTAAAATATATAAAAAAAAGAAGAAATAAATTGTGCAGTTAAGAAATTGGTAAATAAATCATAAAAGAGTTCTCATAAATTTTAAGGGAAATATTTTACGATAAAAATATATATTTTATAAGATTAATAATAATATAATAATAATACTTGTTGTGGCTTAACTATTTTCTAAGAAAATAATGGGAAATAGCTGGGAAATTCCTCTACTTCCTTAGTTTTTTCTACTTTAAACTTGGTTTTTTATATATTTTATAATTTTTTATTTCTAAAGTGTCTCCCATAATGAATTTAAAACATATCAGAGAAAAGGATAAATAATTAAAAAATTAAATTTTGTAAACTTTTTTAATAAATATATGTTTTAAAAACATTAAATTAAAAAAAATAAAGAGGCAATCCTTTTTTTAAGTAAATATAGTTACTTTTTTCTGCTTTTTTCCATTATCCCTTAGTTTTCTTTACTTTAAACTTAAGTTTCTTATAAAAATATATAGAAATTCTAAAGAATTTTATTAATAATTTCTAATTATTTATATATTTAATTTAATATTTATATTTCTTAAAATATAAAAAATCGAAAATTTCTCTCAGTGCCGCGTTGACTGCCAAGCAACCAATGTGAATGAGATGTGTATTTGAAGTTGGCTTTTTAATTAAAATAAATATTTAATTGAAATTGTAATTAGGAATTAGTTGCGGGCCAAATAAGAACAATATGACAGTGGGTTTTCCAGCACTATACCTAGCTACATATATCTCTATCTGTATCTTTAGCTCTATCTCTGTCTCTATATGTATCCGTATCTCCATCTGTATCTCCATTCCTGCCCGAAAAGTAAACTGAAACTCCTTTGGTTTCGATGACTGCGAAAAAGGCAGCGCATCAATTTCTGATTAAAAAGGATAAACATTGCAAGCTGCCTCGCTGAACAGCTCCGGGATAGCCCAGGACAACGACAACGACAAGGACCGGGACCAGGACCAGGACCAAGACGAGGATGAGGACAATGATGATGATGATGAACACGCCGCTGTCTCTGGTGTACAAACACAGGGACATTAAGGATATTAAAAGCAACCTCAGTGGCAAGTGACAAGGACCAAAAAAAAAAGGAGCTGCGAGCAACGTATTCGATTTCAATAACATTTAGTGGCAATTTCTTTTCGCCCGCTTTGCCGCATTTAACGACCAAAGTCAAAGGCAAAAGCCAGAGGCACACAAAAAAAAAATACAAGAAAATAAAAGAAAAACCTGAAGCAGAAAGCCGTGGATCACGGGAGAAAAATCAGCGGAAAAACCAAAAACAAAATGTTGTACCATTAAGCTGAGAGCTAACAATTACTCGAAATCGATGGAAAAATCAAAGTCATTAAAGGGAAAATATTCATAAAAATATTCATAAAATACAAGTCAACAAGTTCATTCATGTTCATTCATGCTTGCCAAGGAAAAATAACATAAAATAATTGTATTTATAATATTAATATTAAGAGAATTTATAGCAATTTTTTTTGCTAAAAAATATAATTACTTTAAATATTACCAAGAGAATAAATAAGAAAAGTTATAGCTCTCTTCAAGTTCCAAGTTTATTTATAATTTAATTACCCATAATATTAATTAATTAATATTTTAAAAGTCTTACAACTTAAATTCTAAATATTTATTAAACTTCTTCTCTTAAACCCTACTTTTCTCTGATTAAAAAAAAGTACTATTATTTTTATTTTTAAGCATTTCTTGGACTCACCCAACTCGACAGGATCCTGGCTAAGGCTCTCCGCTTAAGAAGCAGGTGTTGCTCTCCGTTTCCAGTTAACCTGCAAAGAAACAAAAGCAAATCAATTACGTGGCTGCCTTTCAGGTGTTTCAGGTTCAACTAATGTTAATTCCTGCGCCAAAGTGGCAAAGAAATGCAAAGTGCGCTGGCAGGATAACGAGACAGGATAACGCTGATGAATGCCTGCCAGAAGGCACACTGACAGACAGCCCCAGAGAGAGAGAGAGGAAGAGTGACAGGTGGGCGTGGTCGAGCGGTAGAAAGGCGATGGGGGCGTGGCACCATTTTCCAACTGCATTTTAATGCGTTTGCTGCGCGGAAAACTCAAAGTAAGTGCAACTGTAACTGTAACTGTATCGGTGGGCGTTACCAGGGGCGTGGCACTAGCAACAACCCAAGAATTTTCCCCCCGAAGAAGAAACTTCAATACAATTGCAAATGAGCTTTGGAAAATTGCTAGCAATAAATGTATCGAGAGTGAAGGCAAGCATTTAATTTTAAATTTGTTCTGCAGAAAGTCGAGAGGAAAAATTATTTATACAAACTGTGAGTTATAAATAATTGGTTAAAAATGTTTAAAATTGTTTTAAGAATTTGAAAAATATTAATTTTAAATTTTAGCTAATTTTTTTTTGAGGTTTTAATGTAATTATTGTGATAGAAAAGCACTAAATAAATTAATATATATTTTGTAAATTATTTTTAAGCACAAAAACTATAATGAATAAATAAAAAAACAAGAGGAATATAAATAATGGGTTAAAGCTGTTCAAAATTATATTTATAATTAGAAAAATATTAATTTTTAATTTTTAGTTAATTTTGTAAAGGTTTTAATATAATTATTGTGATAAAAAGGCCATTAGAAGATTTAATTTATATTTTGTACATTATTTTTAAGCACAAAAACTATAATACATTTGTTTATAAATCTATAAATAAATATCTTAAATTATATTATATTTAAATTATATATTAAATACATATATATTTAATTTAAAATTAAGACTAACCCATTTTGCCTTTAAATTAGTTTTATTTAAGCCACCGATACATCCCGGTTGTCGTTGTCAAACGATTTCCGATTTGCTACTAGGAAAATCCTGGGGAAAATGGAAAGTGGCAAGGGGAAGGGGGTGTTAGCGTTGATGGTGACACGCCAACGGCGGCCCAGGGCATAGATAAATCGTTGGTAAATTTTATATAATCTAATAAAAAATTGATGGCTTTGGAGTGCGACGCTGCGAGCTGGCAATAAATAGCAACAGACACTGGCTACGGCTTCGGTTCTGGTTCTGGTTCTGGTTTTAGAGATACCCCTAGGACCTTATCTCCTGCCCGTTATCCACTTTAAGCGATGTATGCGAACTGCTGGCAATCCGTTGAAAAGCGCTTGCCAATAAATGATGAGACATCGACGACGACGACGACGAGGACGACGATGAGAAGGAGGAAAAGCCGGGAAAAAGCTGCTTCTGCAAAATGGCAGGGCATTAGCTCGTGTTTTTCTCTACTTTTTCTTAACTCTCATGTGTTTATTTTTTTATATATATTTTTAACCGGGGTAAGCCAGGGGTATGCCAGCTAGGTGTCAAGTAGTCCTAAAGGTAACAGGTTACTCCTTAAAAACCTAGATATAATAATATAAAAACCCATGCTATCTATCTCGCTTGCTCGTTTCTTCAAGAGGCTTAGTCGAGTCACAAACCCTAGCCTGGGTATGCACCAGCCCAGCATATCCTTTGCTTTCCTATTTTTTGCTTTTTTTATGCAGCTCCCAAGCTTAATGAAATGAGTTTGTCGAACTTATTGCTTACTGAGGCATGCAGCATGTATTCCCACTCCCCAATGCCAGTGTCAGGATATGCCAAGATGTGTGTGTGTGTGTGTGTGTGTGTTGGATCCTTGCACTTATGCAGATACAATTTGCTAGAGGGTCCTCCATGCCTTGGGTACATTTTAAGTTGGCTAAACAAGTTTAGCTGCATCCAAAATCCTAGAGTTTTTCCCTCTCTCTTCCTTCACCTCCATCGAATAATATCAAATGAAAAGCTTGGAAAATCCTGCCTCCTTGGGCAGCAAATCGAGCGGCAAGGGTTTATGTCTTGGGGCTGATTAATTGAACGGAACTCGAGTAGCAAAAAATTATCCATGCTAAGGAATTTCTGCTTATTAATTGAGGCATTTTTCACGCCCACTTAATTCCAGCCCGCCGATTGAAGTTTTTCCAGCACTTGAAATAATTTTCACAAAGATTTTTTAATGATTTTTCAAGGATTATCAAGGATTTTCCTGTTTTTTTAAAGTATTTTTTAGTTCTAGTTGGATTTTCTGATATGTTTTAGGATGCCTCTTAGGCTTTCATTAACTTTTCATGGCTTAAAATTTATTCTTTTTAAATAAATTCTTTAAGCCAAAGAAATTCTTATACTTTAACTAACCTTTTTACTCTATTTTCCTAAATTTAATTCAACAAAAAACTAATTTATATAATTTTCCGTTGCCTTTATCAATCAATCGATGAATAAAGCTAGAAGCTAGAAGCTGGTAGGTGGTAGCCTTTTCAGTCTCAAATAACATTGAACCAAGTCCAACATCAACAGCAGATTGTGTATGGTGTATCCGCTGAAACAACAACAGTCTTGGCCAAAAGTATCTCGTGCCCATTTTCCGCGATTTCCCAGCCATTTTCCTCGGTTATCGCACTTCGAAGGACGTGAATTTCGAGTAGCTGGCAAAGGCAAAGTTGATTCTATGCGAAAGAGTGGGCAAAAATGGGGGGGCCAATAGTTTTACGAGTGGCCAACAATTAAGTGGGTCACCAGCCGCAGGTCGCGGCTCGTTGGCAAGTCAATCAGCCAATCAACCAATCAGTCCATGACCCAGTCAGTCAGCTTAGTGAGTTAGTCGGTTAGTCATTCAGATAGTCAGAGGGTCAGAGGGTCAGAGAGGCAGATAGTCAGATAGTCAGGAGTTCAGGCAGTCCTTCAATTTCTGAGTTCAGGGTGGAGAAGAGAAAATGTACACAGTGAGAAAAGGAATTCAAGTCTGAGGTAAGTAATTAATATTTAAAATATTCTTTCAAAATGTAAAATAAACCAAAAATTGTTATATTTTTCTATTAATTGGGTTATATAAATAATTTAAATTAATTTCTAATTAAATAAAATACTATAAATATTTTTAATGAATTTAAAAAAATTTGAATTTAAACAAAATACTATAAATATTTCTAGTGAATAAAATAAAACACTATACATATTTTTAAAATACTTTAGATTTTTTTATTGAATTTTTAATTAAATATTAATAGTAAAATTTTTTTGAGTATTTACATATATTTATAAAAATATATTTGTAAAAAATTTCAAATAGATTATTTAACTTAGTTAATTTAATTTAAAAAATCTTAAATATTTTATTTAAATTCGTATTTAATTTTTAAAAATATTTATAATAATTTATTTAATTTGAAATCCCTTAAACCCATTTTAAATGAATTTATTTAATTATAAATTGCAGTTTCACATTTTTAAATTGGCACTATAATTCAGTTAAAAATCATAAAGAAATATTTAAAATTATTAATTATATTTAAATAATTAAAATTATTAATTATATTTAAATAATTAAAATTATTAATTATATTTAAATATTTTCTTTCAGTGCTCAGGGCATATTGTGGGTGTGCGCCTCTGTTTCCCTACAAAACTTTTGCTTTGTTATCTTGCAAACATTTCTAAAAGTTACACAAATGGACCAGTGGACTCTGGAGCTGCTCTCAAAGAAAAGGGGAAATGTAAACAGTTTCGAATTACAAGCGGAGCAAGTTTCGTCTATTAACAAATTGGCACGCGTCGCGTTTTTTTTTTTTTTTTTTTTTTTGCTTTTTTTTTTCTGCCTTTAAGGCGCGACTCTTGTCGAGAATCTGCTCAAAATGTTAGTCAAGAAAATATTTATTTATGACTAAAGTTGCCCCCAAAATAGGAGTGGGACACGCATCACATGTGCGTGTGTGGGGGTGTGTGTTAATGTTTTTATTAGCTTCGCAGGGAAAATGTCTCGAGGGGGAAAAGCCAGAGCTAAAAACTGTTGAAAATTGTTTGGCAACTTTATGCCAGCTTCCTGAACACATTAAGGATGTATAGATAAGACTTGCAAAAAATAGTTTAAATAAAATTAAAAAAAAAATTAAAAAATTAAAAATAAAAAAAAATATATATAAAGAGAGAGAATATACAAACCAAAAAAAAAAGGCAAAAAGCAACAACAGTTTAAATAACAAATAACTTTATTTTATCCTCCTCTCTTCTGATATGAATTTAAAAAAATAAAAAATTAAAAAATATCTATATATATATACAAAAATAAAAAAACTTCTCAAAATGAGCAATCAACCGAAAAGTGGCTCAAACGCACACACACACACACCCATGGCAATGGGTTTTCGCAATGAGATCTCAAACTTTGAGTTCGAATGGCAAAGACGACGCCAGTCAGATTTGGAGCAGTCACTCAAATTCCGTTGACAGACGCCGAGAATCCTGGTCAGGACTCGAGGACCACAGACCAAAGCAGCCACCCGGGGGAGCAGCAAGCAGCCAAAAAGCCACTCAGTCAGTCAGTCAGCTGGATCATCACTTGCAGCAGCAATAAAAAAAATTAAAAAAATAAAACCCAGAGAAAGTGCACACAGAATGTCCAGTGACAGGTTCCCAGACAGCCTCTTCGATCGGGCGGGACTCGAGGCCAGGACTGTCAGCAGGATGTTCTGGTTTAGGAAGAGCAATTATGAGGGGAAAATCCTTAAAAGGGTCACCTCTTTTAAATTATGCTAATTCATTTTTTATCCCTGACTTTATATTTTAAGTCAGAAATTAGAGAATCTTCTTTTAAAATAAAATTAATTTAATTGAAATTTGTTCTTAATAATTTTAATAATTTTTCGAATTATTTTGTGTTTTGTGTTAGTTTTTTTAACATTACTAAATGTGCAAACTAAATTTAAGTTTTTAAATTTAAAATCTAAAAATTGAATTTTATTTTTTTCGACAATTTTTAATAATTTTAATAACTAATTTAACCCCTTATAAAATTTTATAATACTGTTTTGCCAGCTTTATTTATTTATTGAATAAAAATATAATATTTACTATATTATTAAATATTTTCATTACTTCATTATTAAAATATATATTTAATTATTATTTTCATTGCATAATTTCGGCCTGAACTGATGCACCTTTTTACTTTTCAATAAATAAAACAATTTTTCTGCCCTGCTTCGGTCAAGGGTCAGTGGCTGCTGGAAGCTGGGCAAAGAGGCAACACACAAACAAGCGAAATAAAATAAAATAAAATAAATAAAAACAAAAAATAATAAAATACAAATAAAAAAAAATATAAAATCCAGCAAAGGGCCAAAGTAAATGGCATTGCACTCTGCGAGATTTAAAGCGAGGCAAATGGGTTTCTGGTTCTGGTTCCTGGGGATTTGTGGCACCTCATCGATATCGATGGCAAACTGGCCACGAATAAACGATTAATTGATTGGCTTATCGATAATTGACGAGCATGTACGTACATGAACTGGATGTAAAGCGTGAAATGGAAATATGCGTTAAATAAATATATTATTAATATGGAAATTAATAGTCACAACAGGCAATTAAATAAAAATAAAAATAAAAGTTTAAATAAATTAAATAGCTACACATTTAAGCTCACTAAATCTCAGTTTTTATAATCATAATGATTCCTTCTTTAAGTCTTAATGTTAGTCTTAATTTTAGCCTCATTTTAGCCCTCATTGTAGCCTTAATTTAAGCCTTAATTTCCGCCTTAATTTTAGCCTTAATTTTAGTCTATATTTTAATCTAAATTTTAGCCTTAATTTTAGTCTTAATTTTAGTCTTAATTTTAGTCTTAATTTTAGCCTTAATTTGACCCTTAATTTTAGCCTTAATTTTAGCCTTAATTTAAGCCTTAATTTTAGCCTTAATTTTAGCCTTAATTTTACCCTTAATTATAGCCATAATTTTATCCTTCTTTTTAGCCTTAATTTCCGCCTTAATTTTATCCCCAATTTCACCCTAAGGCCTGACCCATTGATGGACAGGTTTGGTTAATTCAGCGAGCTGTCAGTTCCCCTCAAAAAGTAAACACTTGAATGGAAATGGAAATCATAACCCGCAGTTCCACTTGCACTTTGAACACATGCAGATCATTGTCGCCTCAGTATCTGTGTTTGTGTGTGTGTTTGGGGGGTGGAAAAGCCTGTTTGGAAATGCATTTCATTTGGAACCCGCTGGCCAATGCAAATGTCGAAAATGGGAAAATTCTGAATGCCAAATGGCAGAGCGAAATGCAAATGCAAAGCTGCCGCCGCTGCCGTCGCCGCCAGTCGAGTTCAGTTTGCGAAACTAAAAAGTTGATTGTCATCTGCCATTTGCATAAAATGCATCCAGGCATTGTCAGTCGCTCAGTCAGTCGGTCAGTCAGTCAGTCAGTCGGTCATTCAGTCACTCAGTCACTCAGTCATTCAATCAGTTGGCCAGGCAACGGAATGGATTGTTGATCTATTGACAATCGCCTCTGGTCTCTGGTCAATTTCCAACCAATGTCTATATCGAGTGCGTTCGCACATCACATTACAAACAGGGCTCTCTGCTCTGGCTTCCTCCTATTCTACAGTTTTTGGGGTTAGAGGCGTTATATATCAATCTGTTGGACGCACAGAGCAGACACACGCACAGGCACAATCAGTGTCTGTAAATCAATGGCAGTGGATTTTCTGTGGTTAACAGAAAAGGAAACGCAGGGCTAACACCCTCTTAAAAATAGGGATTATACGAAAGAATTTTAGATAGAAAATTAGAAAATTAAAAAAATATCAAGAAATATCTCTGAAATAAGACTTTTAGACCGTCTTTAGAGTGTTTTTAATTCCCTCAAATTAAAATATTTTTAAATAATTGTAAAGAAAATAGGATTAAACTATTTATTAGCTTAACAACGGACTCATTTTTTACAAAAAATTATAGCAAAGTATTTTAAAAGAAAGTAAACAAAAATTAAGAATTTAATCTATTCTGTAGCACACTTTTGGTCGATTTTTTAAATGATTTAAAAACAGTTTTATAAAGAAATTTTTAATTAAAGTCATTTTTATCTTAATAAATAAATTATTAGAGACATTTTAATTCCAAAAAACCCTTAGAAATCCATCAAACAAATATGTACAGCCTACTTTTAGACCTTTCTTAAGGGGTTATCCGGGTTTTAAAATTTCAAAAAATGAATTTTTTTCAAACTTTTTTATATAATAGTACAAAGTGTCAGGATTGTTGTCCGAAAATTTCAAGTCGATCGAAGCAAAACTGTAGGAATGGGAGAATTTTAAAGCCCAGCGCGTCGTATGAGTCACAACTGGCACTTAAAACTTTAAACGCGTTTTTCTCAAAACCACTTTCTTGAAGTCGGTAGTCAAGATTTCTCGAAAACTACTGGACCGATCGACTTCAGATTTTCCACACTTCTTCTAGATATGTTTTTCTTGTCTCTGAACGAAGGATTTTTTATATCTTCAATTACAACCGATTTTATAACCCAAAATATGGCCAAAATTGACGTAAAAAGTGACATTTTTCATGAAAAACGCTCCCAAAAATTCACTTTTTAATTTTTTAAAAAATCCTTCGTTCAAAGACAAGCCAGACACATAAGCTAACAGAAAATTTTTGGTTTTTTTATTTCAAATAAAAATTGACGGAGAAATCCTGCCTACCGCAAGGACATAATTTTTTTTAGGATTAAGTTCAACCCTCCCTCAACGGCTCATTTGTGAATATTTTTTGTTCAAAATTTTACAGAATTTAGTTCAAACCTTACGTATTAATGTAGAATAATTGAAATTTGCAAAATTGTCATAGGATCTTTTAAAAAAATTCTGGAAAATAGGCCTTTTTTTGTGGTTCTAAACCCGGATAACCCCTTAAAGTGTTTTTAATTCCCCCAAATCATTTTTAATCAAAAAATCAACTAATCTAACCCTGTAAACCAGCTTGGACAATGGGTTACAGCAAAAATATCCTCCTCCCCCCCAAAAAAAAAAAAAAAACCAAATCAAATAGAAAAGGAACTGTGTGTTGGCATGGCTGGAAAATCTGCTGGGAAATTGTGGCTGTTGTTTTGCGGGGTGGGGAGGGGGAGTGGGGGGTGGAGGGGCAGGCAAAAAGTCAAATGGATTGAATATTGAGTTTATGATGTTGTCGCTGGCAATTTTCGTTGGCTTTAAGCGGTTTGTGTGTGGGTATTGGTGGCGTATACGCAATATGGCCAGCGTATACGCAATATGTGTGCTCTGTGCGAGTGTGTGTATGCGTGTGTATGTGTGTGCTTTGTCGATTATATGCTCCACAGAGCTGCCAAAGCACACGCACTTGCTTTTTGTTCTTGTTACGCACGAGTGTGTGTAAGGGTGTGTGTGTGTGTTATGGAGTCATGCAGTAAATTGAATTTTGCCCACAACAACGACGACATTAGCCATCTCAGCGCGACGGCTCCTCCTCTGAGGAAGCAACTTGCAAACAAAAAAAAAATGTTTATATATATATAAAGGACGAGACGAAATTGGTCTGATTTTGTTGGAACTCTTTGGGTTTTTGATTTTAATTCTCTTTTTTTTTGGGACTATAAGGGGTTAGGGTTTGGTTTGGTTTGGGTCTGGGTTTGGGCTTCCTTCCTTCCTTCCGATGTTCATCTCGGGCATAATTTTATATGCCAACGCGCCCGCCACAACATTTGCATATGAATGATGTCTGGCCTTAGCTAACTTTATTTTGGGTCTGATTTTGTGAGACCTTTCTTGAGTTATAATTGTCAGAATTATTTTTTTGTTTAGGAAAAATATATACTTTTTTTAGATTTAATCTAGAAAGCCAAGTGTTACTTTTTATTAAACAAAACAAAAAAAAAATAAATAAATAAATAAAAATATGTAAAAAACATACATATATATGACCTTGAGTCCAAAAGAACACAGCAAATTCTTAGTAGATATTATAAGTTTATGTTAAATTAAAAACAAAGATTAAACTTCAAAGAATAATAAACGAAAAAATATCTTAAACAAGAAAGGAAGTTTACTTCGGCACGCCGAAGTTTATTTTAATGTTTCCTAGAACTAGTTGGGAATTATAA
Source organism: Drosophila bocki (assembly GCA_008042715.1). Taxonomy (NCBI): domain Eukaryota; kingdom Metazoa; phylum Arthropoda; class Insecta; order Diptera; family Drosophilidae; genus Drosophila; species Drosophila bocki. The sequence goes on from VNJY01005521.1 coordinate 34,558, forward strand.
TGTCAAGCAAGTGATATTTCTTTTGTTTTTTTTTATTATTATTTTTACATAATAATACAGATTTTTATTTTATTTATTGAATTCTTTTAATATTTATTTATTTAAAGCTTTAAAGATTATACAAAATTATTATTATTAATATGAATTATTTTTTAACCATATTTCCTGGGCCTTTCTTTTATTATTATTTTTTTTTTCCTTCACCATTTGTCACACAATCTCACTGAACTTTATTTTTTTATTTTGGGGTCCAAACTACTTTGTGCGCTTTTCACTTTTCCCACAGCTTTGACTATTGAAGGCTACCACGCCCTTCTACCGCCCATCGCTTAGGTAATTTCAGACGAAAACTTTATGCGAAAGTTGCAAATTTGCACCGCAATTTGTGCAAACTTTTTCTCAGCTGAGCATTGAAATGACATCATCATCAGTAGCAAATCAATGGAGGGGAAAAATGAGTAGGAAAATGGTGGAAAATCGAAGGGGAAAGGGAAGGGAAAAGCGGAAGGCTGACGCCTGCATCAACAAAATTCAATTTGCACTCGTCAAAAAGTGTTGCCAAGTGGCACATTTAGAAAACTAAAACTTGAATGACAATTATGCCAACTGATTTGCATTTTGCCCAGGCAGTTTTACTTTCCAAATTTTCCCCCCCTTGAATTGTCCCTCAACTTGAATGCCACAACTTTTGGGCCAAGTTTTCCCACCGCATTTCACAGTCCATTGCCGTTTTTGTTATATATATATTTTTTTATTGTTGCTTTCTCTGATTTGATTTAAATCATTTTTATTATGCCCAGACAGAGGCTTGTTCGGTTTATGAAAGGGTTTTCCATTTTCCATTTACCATCAACCATTTCCCACTTTTCCCACAAAATATATATAAATGTTTGTAAGGCCCATGGGCTATAACTTTTGACCGTAAACGAAACGAAATGAAATGAACTCGAGTGAAACTTAATGTTTGGTCAACTTTGGCCTCTCTCCTTGAGTGGAAAAGGATATGAAATCGAGTCCTTCGGTGTTTGTTTAGTTATTAATTGGTGCTTAAAGGGGGAGCTTGTATTTCCAATTGAGTTGTAAACTGTAGATCACTGAAGCTATTTATTAAGAAGGGGTTAATTGCTGTTAATATTTGGAGAATTTATTAGTTATTACAGTTTATCGTTTGAATAAGAGTTGGTGGCTTTTTTAAGATACTAATTCTTAAGGAAACAAACTATAAATATTGTCACGAGCAATAATAATGATAACTCCTAGGAGTACAAGTACGTCTTAAGGCGTTAAAATAGCTAGGATCTCAGTATTTATATTTAAATATTATTTTTATCATTATTTATATTGAATTTATTAATTTATTTTATTTTTAAAATATTTATATTACATTTAAAAATTTCCTATATTTTTATATCATTCAAAAAAAGTTTTGAATATTTGTTTAGGCTATGTTTAGGTCTTTAAATCGAATATAAATAATAATAATTTAAGGAAGACTTCTTATTATATCTTTTCAAAACCTAATTTCCTTTAGCAATCCCAGGTAAAGGGTATTAAATCCTTAAGCCCTGGGAATATATCCCCCCTCATAACAACCTGAAACTTCACTCAAATCGAGGCAATTGATGGCAATCTTGGGGAGTAAAGGAAACCCGCAGCCAACTTTCTGCGGGCTCAAACTCAAAATCAGTTTGGATTCGCTGTCATTTGAGCGACAGCCCATATCCGTTGGCAATTCAAGATGCCAAACGAGCGCACAACATGCTCCAAATGGCAAATATATATATATATATATATACCTATATATATATATACATGTGGTGGAATATATGTGGTGCCCTGCCAGAGATGTGCTGTGTCATTGAATCCCATTTAAAGAGTTCATTTTCCATTCGTAACGCGTTCGGAATGCGCGAAAAGCATTGGGAAAATGCGTTCTGTTTTGGTTTTTCATTTTGGCTTTTACCACACAACATACACAACACACATAGATACTCGCACAGCACTTACACATTTGCATATATTGTGCATGACTGGGAGTCCTGTTTGCCAGAGTCCCGCATCCCGAGTCCTTGTCAGCTGAATTACGCGCTTTAAAAACAATTTTGTCGATGTGTTTGTTTGTGTGTTTTAGCCTCCTCGTTTTTTTCAGTTTTTCAGTTTTCCTTTTTTTTTTTTAATATTTTATTGCGCATATCAAATTCGCATTTGAGCGGAAATCCCTAAACAGCGCCCCTTAACCCCAGGGTGGCCCCGATCACGAGACACTGGGAGCAAAAAAAGGGTGTCCAAAAATTTAAAAATAAAATAAATAAATAAATAAAAATTCTATCTTAATTTAAAAATAAAATAATTGCTAATATTAAAAAAAAGTAATTATTCTTAACTTCATAAGTAAATTAAATTATAAATAATGAGAAGTATAAGAGAAAAAAAATCCCAGAAATAAGTCAACAATTATTTAAATACCTATAAATTAAGAAAGCATTGTAACTTTAAATATAAAATTAAAATTAATTTAAGCATAATGAACAAAAAACCATTAAAAAATAACTATAAACAAGCTTAAAATTTTAAAGTCACAGTCAGTGCAAAAAATGCTAGAACAGCAAAATATTAAATTTAATTATTTTCAAAAAATATTAAAATATATAAAAAATATTTCTGAGCTAATTTTTATAGAGAAAATAAATAAATAAAACATAAATAATAAGAAGTAAGTAATTGATAAATTTATACCAAAATTTGTTCAGAAAAATAGTTTAATTAAGCCAGAAACAAGTCTGCAGTATTTAAACCATACAAAAGAAATAGTTTGAAAATATTTAAAATTAAAACGGAAATATTTAAAATCAAATCAAAGAAGATTTTAAATATAAAAACCAGTTAAGTTTAGTTTTCATTAAAAAATATAATTAAATATATACAATAAACCCAACTTTCACCTTTTCTATTCCCAAAACGAACTCTAAAAAATTACAACATTTTTCTCCCAGTGCAATTGGGACAGACAGACACTTGCACGTGCTCCTGTCACTCGCTTGTTGGCTGCGCGTTGCTGTCTGGGCCATGTTTATGAATACATTTGGCCGGGAATCGAATGAGAAGGAGAGGTGGCTCTGCCACTGGGCGTCGGGACTCGCTCTCCCTGGGGTGCAAGGCCGCCGCCGCCGCCGCCGTCGGAATCGATGGCTGGATAAGGGGGAGAAAGGGGATGTAAAGGCCTGGGTTACCTTGAGAGGTTTGTGCGCCCTTTTGTGGCCTCTAGCGTTTTGGTTGAAATCAGCACGCAAAGTTATATTTTATTGATTCTAAAGCGACTGTGATAGATGTTCGAGAGAGACCAATGAAAATATATAATGTGTGTGTTTATACGAAATAAACAATAGAGTTCAAAATAATAGGTATAAAAGGGGGGAAAAACTTGAAAATTAAAATAGGAAATATATTTTTTATAGGGATTTATGGGTTTTTAATTATTTAAATATTTTAAAATAATATTAAAATAATTTTAAACTCTTTTTAAAAATTATGTTTGATTATTAGAATTATTTTGGATTATTTTAAATTATTTAGAATTACGTTCCTATTATTTTCCCTTTAGCTGTATCTCATGTGTGTGCCATATCTTTGCGGTTCGCTGGCCAAAATACCATCATGCTGATGTTAAAGTGCGCACGTGACGCTCCTGAAACGGAAAGGGGGTCGTTGGCCAAGTGGAGCAATCAGTTCTTGGCCTTTTTCCCCTCCCCATGAACCCAAAACCGCTTTTAGTCTCCCTGGCTATATGCCGTCCATTTTTCGTTCAAATTCAACGCCTCTATTTGTTGGCACTGGCACATCCTGCAGTGCATCCTGCCTGCCTGCCTTCCCTCTCTCTCTCCCTGCCCCCCTCTCATATCCTGGCCTCTGTCGGAAAATCGTCAGCCGTTTAATTTCGAGGCTTGAGCAAGTTATCATTGGCGTTTTTCACACACTGGTAGTTGAGTTTTTCGGGCATTTATGGTTTTTATTTATTTTTTTAAAGGGGGAAATATATTTTATTAAATAATTTTAATTTATTTAAATTATATTTACAAATATTTTGGCTTTATAAAGACAATTTAGAAGAGATTTTCCAGATTTTGACCACAGTGCAGTGGCCCCCATAAAAATATGGGCATTGGGTGTGTGCATTTTCCAGGAAAAGCCGAAGAGCGGCAGTAACGTAAGCCTTTTGCCATATGTTCAGGGCAGGGGAAAATCGAAAAAGAGAGGGGGAAAAGGGGGAGGGCGAAAGGGGTAGGAGAAGGGGTAAGAGAAGGTGGGAAAAAGGGTAGAAGGGGTAGAAAAAGAGGTAGGGAAAAGGGTAGGAGAAGTAGTAAAAGAGGTAGGAGTAAGGTAGGAAAAGTGGCAGGAAAAGGGGTCGGGAAAAGGGGTCGGGAAAAGGGGTAAGGTTGTCGGAAAAATCTCCAGCAGCCATGGCAGGACTCTGGCGCTTTTCGGCGATTGACAGTTTAATAGTTTTCCCAGTCAATATTATGCTTTTTCATGATGCAACCAACGCGGAAATGCACCCTGATGCTGATGCTAACTACCCCTTCCTGTCACCCTGCCTCCCCGCCTCCCTCTCCCTCTTTCCTCCACACCTGCTGCTACTGCTGCTGTTGCTGCTCAGATTTTCCTTTCCCATTTTCCATCTTTTTCCTGCTACGTTTTTCTCCCGAAAAAAAAGGAAAACCCACCACCGACAAACTGGAAAAGGCTCATTTGGCCTCTTTGAATTTTGATTGCATATGCAATTTTGGCAAGCTTTTTCCTGCCCAAAAAGTCCTGGCCAGAGAAAATGTCAAGGTGTGTGTATAGTATGAGTGTGTGGTATGTATGTGTGTGTATATGTGATACCCCTAAAATATGCAGATTTTATGCCGGAAATATAATTTTTGCTGCATTAGCGGGCTGCCGTTGCCGCCGCTGCTGCTGGTTAGTAACACTGGCAACGCTGCGTATGCGCGATATTCGATTATCTTACCCTAGAAATGCAAAAAAAAAAAAAAAAAAAAGGAAAGGAAAGCTTGAAAGCCCGAAAAACCTAAACCGTAAAGCCCACCTAGTTGAAATTTATTTATTTTTTTTCTGGCCATCGAAATTTTATGCCGGAGTTTAAATCCCACGACTTAATGCAGGCCGCAATTTCTGTTGTTGAATTTTGGTGTTGAATTAGCAAAATCGTTATTGCAGATTTTCAAGGGGCTTAAATCGGGATTAAGGTATTAGCCTATATATATATTTGTCCTATATACAGAAAAAAATCCATGATCTGGGCTTCATTCCTGTTACTTTTTAATGCAATTTTAGTTGAAATTAAATTTTAAAAGAGATTTTAAGCCTTGATAAATGTTTTTAAATTAAAAATTAAATTTAATAATAATTAATTATTTATTATTAAATTTAATCAACTAAATAAAAATTTAAAATTTTTAAAGATGTATTTAAAAATAATTATGTATTTTATTTAATTTTATTTATTTATACAATTTTTAAATATTTATATATTTATTTGTAATAATTATAATTTTTATTTATTTATTTATTTATTTTTTATTTATTTATTATTTATTTTTATTTGTATTATTAATTTATTTATTAAAAAATTTATTTTAAATATTTATTTTTTAATATTTGTAATACTATTTTATTTCTTTTCAATTATTATTTGTAATATTTTTAATATAAATTTATTTATTTTTAAATTTTATTTAAACTAAATCACACTTTTGAATGTCGAACTTTATATAGAAAAAATCTATCCCCCCTTTCCCTTTGAAAACCTGTAATTGAAGTTATCGATTAACTTCATTTTTCTTGTCTTCATTTTTTTTTCACAGAGTAAATTGGCTCCTCTTTTGGGCGTTAAGCTCTTTGCTCCAAATACACACACAGTAAATTTGACAATTTGTTGGTGAATTTCCCTTTTCCTTTTGCGGAAAAACATCTGGAGTTCTGAGCAAATGCATATATCAGTGCAAAACAGGACGCAAAACCAACGAGGCGTGTGCCAGTGGCCACAGAAATCAGTGTGTGCACTGGGAAAAATATATTTTTAAAACTAAAAGAAAAACTTTAAGATAATTAAAGAAATAAAGTAAAAAAAATAAATTAAGCTATCTAAATAATAAAATTAAATTTTAATTAAATTTTTAAATTCAAATGAATATATATTATTTAAAATTATTTAAAAAACATTTTCAACACTTTTGATTTTTTTAGTAATAAAAATTAATATTTTGTCAGAGGAATTTATAATTATAAAATATTTTCCATACTTTTCTTACTTATTTTTATTTTCCATATTTTTCTTTTGAATTTCATAATTTTTAAAAATTAATATTTAGTTAGAGGAACTTATAATTAGTAGACTTATCCCATTTTTTTCTTTCAATACCCTCATTCTTGGCTCCTGTGTGCGTTGTTCTGTGCTTAACATAAATTGAAACAGTGGCCAGGCCAATGTTAACCGCTTTTCCTCAGTCCCAATCCTACTCCCCCTCTCCTGCTTTTCCTTCCCCCACTCCCCTTAACCACAAGAAAAGCCCCATCGATAACTGGATTTGCAGCATACAAATCGGTCTGTTCAGATACCATTTTCCACTCTGAATTTTCCGATCTCTCTTACTCGCAACTCCCGGACTACCGTTTTCCATCTAACTTATGACACTGGCGCGTGTGTTTTTCGGCAACTTCATTATCGATTGCTGATCCCCGGGATTAGATGGGCGCAGGATGAGGCAGGACGAGGCCCAGTCCCATGAAGACAATGCTCTCCTCTGTCGCTCCCTGTGTGTCTCCCTGAAACATTCACATCCGTTGCGGCGCACAAATTTGTCCACAAATTAACACAAAGCGTTCGTTGGGCAGCCTCCAAACCCCTCTCTGTTCCCTCTGTTCCTATTTTCCATTGGAGCACCTAAATTGTAGCAGTTAGCAGTATCCCCTCCCCACCACCCACCACCCATTGGGTGGGGTGGGGGTCCAAGAGTGACCAGTTTTGGTAGGCACTCGCACACATTTGCTGGTAACATTTATCGCCGGATTTCCACTGTCATGCCGAAATGTTCAACAGAACATATACACACACATACACATGCAGCTATATGGGAACACGTGCTGCGAGGCACTGAGAGAAATTTTTGGGGAGTACTACAGGAATGTTAAACAATATTTATAAAGATTTTATAGAAAAGAGAAAAGGGTTAAATATTAATTTTTTAATATTTAAATGTAATTTTAAATGTATTTGTTTTATACCGAGATAAAAGTTGGTTGTACTTTAGGAACTAAAATATATATTTAAGAAGAAAAAAGGGTTTTAGACAATTTTAAATATTACTTTTTCAGTTTTAACTTGACTTTAAATGATCTTTAATTTTAAATGAATACTTTTACACTGAGATAAAAGTTGGGAGAAGTTTAGGAACTACAAAACATATTTTAGAAAATTGTATAGGAAAGAGAAAAGGGGTTCAGAGAATTTTATATATTTATTTTTCAGTTTTAAATTGACTTTAAAATTCCTTAAATTTTAAATGAATTCCTTTTACACTGAAATAAAAATTGGGATTACTTAAGGAACTACAAAAAATATTTAAAAATTTATTTTAGAGTTTGAATTTGATTTTCTTTTTTATATAAATTTTATTTAAATGTATTATTATTATTTTTTTTTTTAATATATTTTACCTAAAGCTCCCTTGTCTTCTCTCAGTGCCTGACAGGCCGGGGCTTTTGCGGGAGCATCGCTTGTTTTGCGGCTCGTCGTTTTGTCTCGTATGTTGAATAGAAATAAATTTGCGACTTAAGTCCTGGCGCGCATTAATTCGGCCTAATGTCGTGTAGTCGCATCCTTCCTTTCGGCCTGCCACCACCACCCCCGCCCCCCAGGACACCCACTCTCCTACCCCAGGCTTACACTGTTTTCGGACTAACATTTTATTTATGACCAAACACACACACACATGAGGAGAAGGTCCTTTGTCGTTTCGACCGCAGTCAGTGGCATAAGCTAAATGGTGAAGGAAGAGTGGGGAGAGGGGGAGGGGGGAGCGAGCCTCTCGTCCTGCCCACAAATCTCTCGCACCAATACCAATGCATTGTCCTGGACCGGTAAACAAAAGCCGATTTATGGATTGCACAAGGCTCGGCCCTCAGTGCGTGTGTGTGTGTGTGTCCTTTTTTTTAGTTTTTTTTTTGGGCTGCGTGATGTTCGTGCGTGTGTTGGGGCTATTAAATTATTTGTAAACAATTTTTGATATCTGATTTTATGCACACACAGAGAAAGAGACAGAGAGAGAGAGGGAGAAAGAAAGAGAGAGGGAGAAAGTCCTTGTTTTGCTGTCATAACTTTGAAGGAAAACCCACTTATGGTAATTCTTTTGAGAAAATATTAATACAGAAAATACTCCCAGGATATGGGATATAAGGAATAAGTGTAAACTTTATATATATATTTCTAAAGATAATATTTAAACAGAAAATTCTATAGGGATATGGGTATTAAAAATGAATAATTTATAGGTGAGAGTTAATGCTGGATAATTTTAAATATTTTAAATTTATTGATTATATATAAATTTAATTAAAACCAAATTTAATAATAATAATTTTAATTTTTTTTATAAATTATTTATAAATTAAAATTATATTAAATTTGATATAAATGAAATGAAATATACTTTTATTTTTATACGTATTATAAAATAAATATATTATTATATGATTATATTTTTTTTATTAATAATTTATTTTAATTGTTTTTTAAATCATATCAAACAACATTATGAGTTAACAGGGCGTATACGTAATGTCAGAAGCTTAATGAAATATCAGAAAAGGTATACAAAGTATTAAAATATATTATTTAGATTATTTTCTTATTATCTTTTTTTATTAATTTCTTATCCTATAATTCAAAGGGTATTCTTCCTTCATATTTATATATTAAATATTAATATTTATTGCTATATTGCTTAAACATTTTTAAAAGTGTATTAAATTTAATTAAAAGGAAAAACTAACACCTTTTTTTAAATTATTTTTAATATTTTAAATATATATCTTATTTTCAATAAGAATTATTTTCTCTTCCAAATACAATTTAAATATTCAAAATAATAAAAAAAAAACCCATTTAAATCCTTTTCAAATACAACTCAATCCCTTCCCCACCCCCACTCCACCCCTTTCGATATTCATTGAGAAAGTTCACAAGTTTGGCAAATTTTCAGCTACATTTCGCCGGATTTTCGTTGTTGGCTTAACTTTCAATTCATTAGGCCGATGTGACAACTTGGTCGAAAACAAAGGCTAAATACAATCGGCTGTAAACAAAAGCCCGGGTGCAGACAGGGTTTTCCCTTGGATTTTAAGGGGGTTTTCCAGGAGCGTGAAGGAAGGGGGGTCGCCCCCTTCGCTGCGGGGCAAGACAAATTGGTTGCAAGTTGCAAGCGGCGGCGGTCTGTTTCTTTGAAGTTTGTGGCAAAGTTTTTTTTTTTTTTTTGAAGGGGGAGGAGGTGAAAGGGGGTGGGTAGGTGCCTCTGCGGCGCTTTGTTTAAAGTTCTGTGCAAATGTGCAAATAGAATTGGACAAGCGAACGCCACTTGGCCACCGAGAAAAGTTTTTCCCCCCAGCACTTGCATAGCTTTTCCCGCTGCGAACTCAGTTTTCTTTCTTTTTTCCCTAGTTTTTTTTTTTTTTTTGGCAGTGCGCGAATTAGCCAAATAATAAATAAGTGCAAGACGACGATGGAGGAAAAGTGGCCAAGAAATTTCGAACAACAATGAAATTACCCGAGCCGAAAGTAGGGATAGAAACAGAGAGAGAGAGAGAGAGAGAGAGAGAGAGACTTTTGCCTAATGTTTGGCAAGTTCCTTGACAATTTTCTCTTACAGTTTTTCCCTAGGATTTTTCCTAGCAGTTTTCCTATCATTTTTCCTTGCATTTTCCCCACTATTTCCTTGCCTGGCCTCACATTTTCTAACCACAATTTTTGTAGCCACACATCAAGGACAAACTTTGTGTGTGCTTGTGTGTTTGCCAGTTGATGATTCTCAAATTTCATTTTCACATACCATGTACATATATATAAATATATATATATATAAAGTGTATGCATTTTTTTTGTTACTACTATTATCCCTTTTTGTGTTTGTCGCCACTAAAAGTTGCTCTCTATATGTTAGTCCTCATGTCTTCAGATGACCAAATTGTCGGGGAGTCTCTAATTATTTTGGCTGACATTTTCTTTAGTTTTTCTTTTGTTGCTGGGAACTTGGTGATAAGAAAGTTGGCCAGGATGGCCAGGATGGCCAGGATGTGCTCAACGCAGTTCGCTTTTATTGCCACCAAAAGATAGCCGCAACTTGCCGTTTGCCATTTAGCAACTTTTTGAATATTGCTCATACGTCCTGTGGTGCAGTGGCACTTGCCACTTGCCACTTGCCATTAGGGGGCAGCATTTAAATGCAACTTTTGCGAAAGAAAACTCGCTCTGGAAAATTCTAGCATTGCGAAAAAAAAAAACGGGGGGAGAGAAAATGTCTCTGAGTTTTTGCTAATGAATGTTACATGAACTTCCGGCACTGCGAAAAAGAATTTATACAAAATATTTATGGAAGAAAGAGACTTAAGAGTTGGGAAAATTTTTGAATTATAAATACATATTTTTTTGATAAGAAAATCATTTCTTTCATTAATTTTCAATAAATTTTAAATTAAATTATTTAATAATTTAATTTAATAATAATGAATAAAAAACTTTTACTAAAAAATAAATAGTAATTTTTTAATTATAAAATTAGTAAGAAAATAATTTCTTGCATTTACTTAAAATAAATGTTTATAATTAATTAATAATTAATATTTTTTCTCAGAATTTATTTAAATTTAATTTTGAACAAAATTAATCTTTAAAAGTTAAATTAAAAATTTAAATTATGTTAATCAACAGAGAATTGTTTTTAATTTTTATTTAAATTAATATTTAACCTGAACAATAATATTTTATATTAATTTTAAGCTAAATTAAAATCGGACTTAAATTTTCTAAAATAGTTTAAAGTTAAATTATACTTTTAGCTAAAAAAAAAATTAAATTACAAATAACAAGTTTATTTTCAACAAAAAAAAAGTACCCTCGATTTATTTTCATTAAATTTTAAGTTAAATTAAACCCTCATTTACATTTTCTTGCCGTGTAAGACCCAAGTGCAGCGCTAACTAAGTTTGCGCGCGCGGCAACGCGTCGTATGCGTAATGCCCACGCTCCAGAGCAAGCAAGGACTCGCCGAGGACACTCTCCCCCCACCCCCTCTAAACAAATATCTGGGAAAAAGGGAGGAAGGATGAAATGGAGATCTCGCTGGGTTATGAATGCGACTTTGACTGCGATGCGTTTAGTTGAGCGGAAGTCGAGTGCTTCGGCAATTTGTAGCCAACTACTGATGTGTGCAGCAGCAGCAGCAGCAGCTCCCTTTGTTTGCCAGGATGCTACTGCTGCTGGCAGGATCCCTAGGATGTGCGGTAAATGAATGAATTAGGAAGCCAAATCCCGGATAAGCTTAAGTGTGTGGCGTGCTCGTGTGCTCGGGTAGAGTTCCAATGCCGGGCAGCTTATGCATTTGAGCAAAACTTGCTGCTAGTGTTTGGGAAATCATTTGAAAGGGACTCAGCTCTCGAGGACATAGAATATAGAGTCCTTGAAATGGAAGAACCAAAGAGCTTGGAATTGCACAAGTGCCAGAGAATTTTGAAACAAATTCATAGTTGCAAAGGAAGATGAGATTATATTTTTCTTAATTTTAAGAATTTATTTCAAAAGAAATATATAATATATAAGCTTGTGTTTTTTTTTTTCTAGAGAAATATATCTAATTAAAAATTAATTTTAATATTTTAAGATGTGGGAATATATTTTAAAAATGGCAACAGGATTTTTCAGGTTAAAACAATTGCATTTTTCTAATTCAATTTTTGTATATATTTTTTTTAAAAGCTGAAAGATGAACTTATATAATTTTCCTAATTTTCCTAATATTTTCTAAGAAATAATTTCTAATTTAAAAAATACATATATTCAGTGATGAGCTTTTTAACCAAATTTATATTTCTCTTAAATAGGGGACCTTTAAATAAATGTTAAATACTCAGTGTGTTTTTATATTTTCCCTAATTTATTTTTTTAAATAAATATATCCAACTTAAAATATTAAATATAAATTTTAAATTAATATTTTCCCAATTTATTTCTCAAAAGAAATATCTCTATTTATGCATTAACATTTTGTGGTCTAATGGAATCTTGAATCTGTGTGCTCACACATTCACTTATTTAATTCATTTTTACATTATGAATTCGGAATTCCAGGAGCATCTTCAATCATTTCATTATTCCATTTGCACATTCTGTAAATATTCATTGCATCCAGGGATGCCATTTCCTCCTGGTTATACTTCCTTCCCTTCAATGCTTAACATGCACTCCCCATCTTTCCAGACTTTATTTTTGCTTTTGTCTTGTTTTTTCCTTTCATTTTCCTTATTTTTCCTTTATTTTCCTTATTTTTCTCCATTGTTGTTGCTTTACTCTTCCCTTTGTGGGGTTATTTTAGCCGTGTTTTGCTTTTGTTTTCGGCTTCATTACATTGGAGTTTTGTTTTGCCATTCCCATTTCCTTCAGTTGGTTTTTATTCTCTGATTCTATTTTGTTTTTTTCGGTGCTTTTCCTTTTGTTTTATTTATTTTTTTTTTTTGCTTGTTTGTGGAAATTAAGCTTTGAAAAATGGCTAGCTTGCTGGCTGGTTGGCACACACACACACACATGCAGACAATGCAGCTGCATTGCACACATAAGTATTTGGAAAATTACTTTCATTTGTGTGTGCTTCGTTTGGCTTGTTATTGTCGAAGGACGAAGGAGCAGGACTAGTAGGAGTCGTCGTCGTCGTCGCTTGGCAACTGCCAACTAGCAGTTACACGGGGAGTTAAGAAGCAAAATAATGCTTCTTAATTGTTTATTATTTTGTTTTAATAAATATATATTCATGTTTCAATTTGGGTTTATGGATTTGTTCAATTATAAATAAAAATGATTGTTAAACAGGGAAATTAGTGAAGAAAGCAGAAAAAACACAAATATTACATTAATTTTTATTTTAATTAATTTTGTATTAATACAGTTATATTTTTATTTTATTTATATTAATAATATTATAATAATTAAGAATAATATTAATTATATTGATAATATAAATTATTATTACGGGGCGTATACGCAATTTCAGAAAAATAACAAAAATTTAAATAAATGTATTAATATTATTTTGAAAGATTTAAATTTATATTGATATTTGGTATTTTTTTTTGGGCTTAAAACATATTTATAGAACTTATTGGTATACAAGGCGTATACGTAATATGACTAGCTTATGGGGAAGCAGGAAAAGCAGTCACAAATATTTTAAATAAATTATTTAATTAATTTTTCCGTTAATAAAAATATACATTTGCATTCATTTGGGTCTTAAATAAATTACATTTTAATTTATGCAATGTAAGCAATGGAAAAACTTAAGAAGCAGTCTTAAATATTTGAAAAAAAAAATAATTATTAAAAAATAAATAAAAAGAATGTCTTGAATCTTTGCAAATTATAAAAAATATACATATTTTAAAGTATTAATAATTGTTAAAAATTAATAAAGAATAATAATAATTTTGTATTATTTATTAATTTTTGTTAGTTATTTTTTTTTATTGTTTATTAGTATTTCTTATTATTTGGTATTATTTTTGATTATTTATTTATATTTTTTTTATTATTTCTTAGATTTTTTATTATTTTTTATAATTTTTATTATTATTTTATATTAGTTTTTATAATTTTTTTATATTTTTTTTATATTATTTTTTAAATATTTTTATATACTTTTTAAATTTCCTTTAATTTTGTATTATTTTGTATTATTTCTTATTAATTGTTATTATTTATTATTATTTCCTTTATAAAAACTCTTCTCTCCGTGTAAAAACTAGCTTAGGTCCTGCTGATTTTCCCCCACCCCTTTACTACCCCCTTGCTTTTTGTGGCTTTCGGAGAAAGCATTTTCATTTATATTTAGTTCCCTCTCTCACCACCACTCTTGAGGTCCTTCTCCTGGCTCCTTGTTGCATTTGTAAATTACAAAAATGAAATTAAGTTCACACTTTGTCATGTGGGGACATTTACGGTTTTTAATTGTTTGTGCGCTGTGCGTTGAGCACTTGAGCTTGGACTCCCCGAGTTTAAGAGAGGGCGGTGTATAAATGTGGGCCACTTTTCGGGGCTAAAATGAGTAATGAAAGTCCTTGGAGCTTGCCTCTTGTGTACATTAATAATTTCGTTAAATATTTGCCAGGGTATATAAATACATACACGTATGTGCATGTGTGTGTGTTTCTAATTAGAAATTATCCTTGAGGAAACCATCAAAGGGTTGTGCATTTAAAAAAGGAAGTAGAAAAGGAGAAAAATATCAAGTAAAAAAAATAAAATTAACAAGGTTAATCTATAAAATTTAAGGGAAATATATTTTAAATTATTCAAATAATACTTTTATTATTTTTAATAATATTAACTATATTTTTAATTATTAAATTATATTTAATTAATTTATTTTTTATTTTTATTTATTATTTTTAATTATTAAAATAATACTTTTTATATTTTTTATAATATTAAATATATTTTTAATTATTAAAATAATAATACTTTCAATATTTTTAATAATATTAAATATATTTTTAATCATTCAAATAATACTTTAAATATTTTTAATAATATTAATATATTTTTAATTATTAAAAAAATACTTTTAATATTTTTTAATAACATTCCTGACCAGCTTACTCTTTATTTCTTAACCCCAAAACCTATAAATTTAAACTCCTTAACGTTTTTTATGGAAAATCCTTAGGCATTTTGTTGGGTAACAATTCCCGAGACGACGACGGATTTAAATAACTTATTCAGAGTAGGAGTTACCGCCCCTTAAATCGTGTGTAATTCTCACAAGTCTGTTTGAGGGTTTCCAGAGGGGGTTTTCCACTTTTTTTAACCCCCACTTTGCCCCAGTGGGTTGGGTTTTTCCCCCACATATACGTATATATATATATATACCTTATACTTTTTGCCTTTGCGGGCTCATCAAGTTGTAATCGCATTTGCGAAGGAAACCAATTTTGCAACAGATTTACATTTACATTCGCCAGCGAGTCTCTCTCTTTCGCTTATCTGACGCCTCTGACATAATATATGGCGCAGTTTTTCGCACACACACAGCTAAAGAAATGAGGTCCTGGGCAATCCTTTTTCTGCCAGCAATTACATAGCACCCGGGCCTGATGACTTGGCTTTGCTTTCAATTTGGTTGCACTTGCCAAAAGGCTTACAACAAAAAAAAAATAAATAAAAAACAGAGCAAAAACCGGTACAAAATCAGCACAAAAGCCGGGAAAAACCCCAAGGAAAACCGCCTGGAAAAAAAAAACGAAAGAAAAATAAATGCAAGAAAATGGGTAAAAGAGAGAGAGAGAAGGAGAAACCAAACCGAAACTAAGCCAAAAACCAAAAATGTGCTCTGTCTGCGGTCAAAGATTAGTTTGGAGATTACACAATACAACAAAACACACAACACTGGCCATCAAAAATCAGGGAAAATAATTAGTGTGGGGGGGTAGGACAATTTCCTTAATGTCAAATGAAACGGAAATTGATAAGGACACATCAATTTGTGGCCAAGTTCTTCTACCAGCGAAATTTAATTGCAGAGAGACCGAAAATGAATTATGAATTGATGAAAATTTGGCCAACGTGTTCTGGCCAGTAATTGGAAGCCCAGAAAAGCGAGAACCCACACCCACACTCACATCGATTGCCATTAAGTGCCCCCGACATGCTCCAAAACAGCAGCTGTTGCTACAAGGCTCAACATGGCTTTGAATCCGCCATTCACCCCTCCTTTTGGCAGAACTTGGGCAAATATTTGAATTTATGGTAGAAGGAGAAAGGGACTGAGGGGGGAAGAGGTTGCTTGAAATGTACAACAACCAAAATCGGAGCAATCGTTGCCACTTCAGCCTGTTGCTTGTTGTTTGCCACACCCCCCGCCCCCCCGAAAATCCCAGAGTTTTGGAATTTAGAAATTTCGAATCCTGCATAAAGGACTGCTCTCCTGCTCCTTTTCTTTCATTCTTTGACTGGTAAAAAATGATTAATTTATTGAAATTTACGCTTATTGCCTTATTTATGCCCTTTTATTTGGACAAACGTTGCCGATAATTTGTCAAAAAGTCATAAATTATAATATTACAAGGCAAAAAATTAGGAAAAGGAATCAGGAATCTCAGGACACAAAAGCGCAAAAGTTGTTTTGGGAAAAGGATATTCTTTGGGGCTAAAAATGCTCTCGACATTTAGAAAGGAATATGGGGTTTTTTTTTTAAATAAATAAATAAAATAAATATAACAAATATAATAAATATAATAAATATAATAAATATAATAAATATAATAAATATAATAAATATAATAAATATTCTGTTCAATATGCATTTTATAATATAAAAAATGATTATAGCTTCTCTTTAGGCTTTCTAAAACAAGTAAATCCTCTTGTATTAACCTGCTGCTTTTTCTTCGGCAGGGTGTCTGTCCTCTTCCAGGAAAACCACAAGATAAGTGTGGGGGTATGTGTGTTGGGTGGAAAAAAGGACCCCCCCCTTGTAAATGGAAATGGTAATGGGAGGCGAGCATTCAATTTGCTTGCGGTTTGCGAAGGATTGTGCCGCCTTGCGGCTGAACCGCACAACTTTGCGGGTCCAGCAAAATCCTTGGGAGAGGGGCATTTCCACCACATTTTCCACCTCATTTTAACCCAACCACTGCTCGGGAAAAGCTCATGTGTATGACAAAGATAAACACATTTCAGCATTTCGACAGCGAGGCAAACGATAACGCCTTCAATTATTAATTATTATCGCCGCAAAGCCAAATGTAAAAGCTTCAATTAAAACTTACGCACACACAGGGGGGAGGGGGAGGGGTAGGTTGAGCAAGGATACCTGCATACAGGATATATATGTACATATATATAACCTGCCCCAGATTTCATTTATTTTCTGCCGCCACCGCCGCTGTTGTTAATGATTTATACAAGGATTAATTTATACTCACTAATGGATTTCACTTGGCAATGTCCTGCCAGCATTCAATATTATCAATTACTTTGCTCCTCAGCTTTTCGCTGGTAGGAAAATCGTGGAAAATAAAAGGGCAAGAGTGTGACGAAGAAAAAGGGAAATTAAGCAAAATTAATTATGGCCCAGTGAGCGCAAGTAAGCAACATTGCCATACCGCATGCAAATTGCTTGGCATTTATTTTATGGCATTTTCTTTTACATTTCGTTGGCTATTTTATTGATTTTTCCCCCCCAACCTCCCTCTCTCCTTCAGGTAAAGAATTAAATAAAAGTAAAGTGAAATGAAAATGAAAATAAAAACACAACTCGAGTGCGCATCATTTCTCACGCGGGGCATGCCAAGGATCAAACGATGCTCGCATAAAAATCAACTAATTTGCACACTTTACCAAAATGCAAACGGGGGAAAATGTAGTAGGGGGAAAACCCTGGAAAAGCTCTGGGTGAACTCTGGCTGGGAAAAAATATATGTAGAGCACAGAGAGTAAAAACTAGGCAAGGGCCAGGCGGAAACGGCTGTCAATAAAATAAATGAGCGCCATTAGCAGCGGAAAATGATGAACACTTGAAAGTGTTTCGCCGCCAGGCCACGCCCACAAAAGAAGGAGACTATACAAGGATATAGAATAAATATATACATATATATATAGCTAGCTTCTAGGGAAATGGTGCGGAAGACCAGGACCAGGACCAGGAGCAGGCAACTGATTTTGTTTGCGTATGGAAATTAGCTGATATCTGATATACAGATACAGGATAGCAAAAGGAAATTTATATAGATTTAGTTGATATATATTATTTATTTTATATATATTTGTAGAATAAGTTGGGATAAATATTTTTTTAATATTAAAGTTTATTTTGTAATTATTTTTAGGAATGCTTTTGAGCTGGAAAATCAAAAGACTTGGAAATTGCCTTGTTTTTTAATATTAAATTATTTATAAATATATTAAATTAATTTAAATAAAATAATTTAAAGATTTCTTAATATTTATTAGTAATATTTTTCTTAGCTTTTTTTTATATTTAAGGTTATTATTACATTTTTGTAGCTTTTTTTGAGCTGGAAACCCGAAAGACTTAAAAGTTTCCTTGTTTTTAAATATTAAATTATATAAAAAAAATATTGAATTAATTTAAATCAATTAATTACAATTATTTAAATATTTCTGAATATTTATTAGTAAATTTTTAAATTTCTTTTATTCCTTTATCTTTTTTTTTTCTTATTTTTAAAATGTATTTTTTATTATAAAACTGCTTTTAATCTTTTTTTGTGCAGGAAACTTGAAAGACTTAAGAATTTCCTTGTTTTTAAATTTTAAATTATATTAAAATATATTAAATTAATTTAAAATAATGAATTTAAATAATCTAAATATTTCTGAATATTTAATATTATTGTTAATATTTTTTTTTAGTTTTTTTAGTTGGAAAAATCAAGGCCCTCGAAAAAGCTCAAAACAGTTAATAGTTTGCCTAGACTTTTTTTATTTTCAAATTAATAAATTAATTTAAATAAAATAAATTAAACTTAATTTAAAGCTTATAAACACTATAAAATATAAAAAATAAAAAACATAATCAAATTAAATCTCTTCCAATTGACTATCTTCCACTGTGCTCCCTTTTTTGTTCTTTGACTCTGCCAGTTGACTGGAGAGATCTCGCAAGATAGTCAGCCAGACGTCCTGCCTCCCCCTTTGGGGGGTGGCACACACACAGTGGGGGGTAGTTTCACCCCCACCCCCCTCCCCATCTCAGAAAGTAGAAAGAGAGAAAAGCCGAAGGCAAACAAGTCGCGTACATTTGTGCAAATAAAATTTGCTTGAATAATTTTATGATTGGTAGACAAACTGTTAAAGCAGAAGGAGCGCAGGGAAAAGGCAGCGGCGACTGGGGAAAACCCAAAGTGAAAAGGGAAAAGAGGGCAAAGGAAAAGGCTCAAAAGAAAAAAAAAAAAAAAAGAAAATAAAGGGAGGAAAAACAAGATGTAGCCATGTCAGGACATGCAATTTATTAACACATCAAAAGGGTTAATTGCCGCAATGTGCATTCCTGCTTTCAGGGGAATTTTTCTTGCGGTGCATTTAACACGTGCCGCCACAAAGCTGTATTTGTGTGTGTGTGTGTTTGGCAAGTGTTTAAATAAACGACAACACTTGAAATAAATTGCAGCAAATCAAGTTAAATAAATTGCGCGAATGTAACGAAGGATGAATGGGCTCAGGCCCAGGCCCAAGGACACCCAGGCGAAATGTGTGTGTGTGAGGCGACTCGTTATCACCCACACACATATGTATGTGATATAAATTTTCCTTTTCAAGCCTCGCTTTTCCACACATTTTTCCTCAATTATATAAATTTTTTTTTATTTTTTTTTAGCTGAATGAATGAGTAATTTCCGTTTTAAGCAGACTTTTTTAATTAGATTATTTCTGTATTATTCGCTCACATTCATTTCGTAATTAATTCTTAAATTATTTATATTATTAAATAGTTGAAAAGAACTTGAGTAAGCTAGATTTGTTATAAATATTTATATAAAAATCGCAGGTTTAATCATTAATTC
Organism: Drosophila bocki; assembly: GCA_008042715.1. Lineage (NCBI taxonomy): Eukaryota > Metazoa > Arthropoda > Insecta > Diptera > Drosophilidae > Drosophila > Drosophila bocki. Next base: position 54,401 of record VNJY01005521.1, read on the forward strand.
AAGGAGCCCAGAGAAAGAGGCGGAATGTGCATTTATTAAACGAGGCTTTAAAGATTAATTTATTTAAGCGTTATCAGATCAATTAACAGCACAATTAACATGGTTTTTTTTATATATATATTATATGTATATATATTATTCATTAAGCATTTAGGTTTGCGGCTTAATTCAAGCAGAAACTTGACACATTTCTAGCCAGATTCAACCCATATTCGTAGCCATTTTTTTTTCTTTCTTTCTTGTTGAGCTCCCCCTTTTATTTATTTCTTGTTTGTTTGTTTATTTATTTATTTATTTATTTGTATTTATTTGTATTTACTCGCTGGAACCGAGGCGCACATATGTACATACGTTTGGCTTATTTATTCAGCGGCGACACTGGAGAATTGCTCTCCTTTTCTTACACTGATTTTTATTTATTTATTTTTTTTCACAGAGAAAAAAGGTTTAATGTTAAAAATATATATTTAACAAAATATATTTAAACAGCAAAATAATTTAAGTTTAATAAAAGTATTTTAATTTTTAATTTAAATATTAATCAATTATGGGGAAAATTATCTATTTTATATTGGAATCATTGGTGAATTATTTTATATTTGATTTATTTTTTAATCATTGTTGAGCTTATGAACAATTTGTGTATGAATAGTAAATGATTATTTAGTAATAGTAAAATTAATTTAAAATCATTGATAATCATTGGTGAAATTTTCAGATTTATATTGGAATCATTGGTGAGTTTCCCAATAAATTGTAAATAAAATTAAGAAACTACGGATTAGTTTTTAAAAGTTTCACTTTGAACCCTGTTTAAGCTGCAAAGCCTCACAGATCCTTAATTAAAATGATACCTATTTGGGGAAATCATGGATAATTATTCACATTTATCGATAAATACCCCACAGATTTCAATTGTTTCAATTTTATCGATAAATCATCGATGAATCTACAATGAAATTGAGCTCCGTGTTGCTCCCTTTTGGGAAGGAGAAAAAAAAGTATACTTTGATTAAGTGCGTGCTCCGACATTCCGGCTGGGAGATTGACTCATTTGCCCATTTTTGATGGAATGTCGCCAACTAAAATGTTTTCCACTTTCCCACCCACTCGATGGTTAAATTTTCCTCCCACCCCGCATTTTCCCACCCACCAAGTTTATCGCGTTGTTTGCCTTTTGCGTTGTTTGCCTTTGCCGCTTTGTCAACACAAAAAAAAAAAAAAGAAAAGAAAAGAAAAACGGCAACAAAGAAAGGCGGGAAAGCCTGGTGGAGGAGGTGGTGGGGGTGGGGGGGCAGAGGAAAATGCGGGGGTTAAAGTAAACGAAAAGGGTTGTAAAAACGTAATGGCGAGTTAAATAAAACAGCGAACGTGCTGAGGGCAAGACAGGAAGTGCGGGGCAACAGAAATATGCCAACACTCCCACTCCCACTCCACCACTCCTCCTGCTCGTCGCTTAAAAAAGCCAGCAAAAAAAAGGAAGAAAATATGTACGAAAATATATATTCAAAAGTGTCATAAATGTAATACAACTTTTCCTTTATGACAACTGCATATGGGCTGTATGTGCGAGTGTGGTGTTTGTGTTAGCGCGTTGTTCGAGTGCCACTCTCCCAGAAACTTTGCCGGCCAATAAAAATAAAAACATAGAGTAGTGCCGGGGACTTCAAATGAAATAAAATAAACCGGAATAAAGGCGGCAACAAAAAAAAAGAGAGTTGCAGGCCCAAAACTTTATCCTTTCTGTATGCCTTTTCTTCTTTTTTCTTTCTTTTTTTTTTTACGAGCATAATGCGTTTTCGTTTTCCATTCTATCGGAGGCGATTTTCCTGGCCTAGGCTTTTAGGTTCAGGTAGTTTTCCGAGGATAACATGGATTGGGTATATAATAATATATATACAAATTATAAAATCAAAGAGAAATAAAATGGGAGCCATTTGCTATATAAAGAGTATGTTTTTCTGGCTAAAATGTACTAGATTGTTTTCCTGCTTAAATGGAGCTTAGTTCCGATTGGAAATTATGCAGAAATATCACTAACACCTACAAATATTACCTTATATATTGTAAATAATGTTTTGATTTATCAATCAATTTAATTAAGAAACGATATGTTCCCGCAGTTGGCTTTCTTTTATGTCTTTTGCCAAGTTTTCTAAACCCCCGATCGCTACATTATGTATAAAGAATAATGGTTTTGGCTTGCACTTACCCGCAGTAAAGGACACTCTGTTAGCTTTTATCTTTACTCCGCTGACTTGGCTGAGATTCATCGATGATTAGTTCCTTCGATTCCAGAGATTTTTGCTGATTTTAGTTGATTTTTGGTGATTTTTGCTAATTTCTGTTGATTCTTGCTGATTTTAGTTAATTTTTTGCGATTTTGCACGATTTTTATTACAACTGGCACAATTCCATTAAAACGGCACTTTTCCGCGAATCATCCACATGTGTTCAGACGGACACTTCACATGTGGGCACGAGGGGGGGAGAGGCGCGTGCACTGACTGAAGCTGCGGCGGCAGAGGGGCCTGTATATATGGGTAGCTAGAGAGAGAGGGAGAGAGGTTGATCTAGCGAAAGCACACGTCAGCCGAGCTGAAAGCAGAGCTGATAAGCTTTTCTTAGCTCTCATACAAGCAGTGTGTGTTTGTTTCTCTGAATTTATCAGCTCGCTTATAAGCTTCGCTCTCTGCTCTGCTCTCAGCTCTGCTCTGAACTCTGCTCTCTGCTCTGCTCTCAGCTCTGCTCTGAGGCCCACTCTCAGCTCTGCTTTCAGCTCTGCTTTCAGCTCTGCTCTGAGCTCTGCTCGTAGCTCTGCTCTGAGGCCCACTCTCAGCTCTGCTTTCAGCTCTGCTCTCAGCTGTGGTCTGATCAACATCTCTCCCTCTGGCCCCTCCCCTCGTGCCTGCATGTGACGTGTCCATCTTAACACACCTGAATGACCGCGGAAAAGTGTCATTTTAATGAAATCGTTCTAATTATAATAAAAAATCGTGCAAAATCGCAAAAAATCACAAAATATCAACAAAAATCTCTAGAAGCAAAGGAATTAATCATAGATGAATCTCAGTCAAGTCTGCGGAGTAAAGATCAAAGGCAACAGAGGGTTCTTTTCCGATAGTTTTGTTATTAATTTTTGGGTATAAACATACTATTGAAATTTCTTTATTATTAATAAATACTTTCTGGATTTTTTAAACCCAGAATATGTATATTTTCCTTAAATCTGTTTCTTTCTATTTGTATATTTATAGATATTTTCCTTTATTTAATACAATTGCTCTCTTCAACATCATTCAAGAGCCAAACAAAGTATTAAATAATTCCGCAAACTGAAGAACAACTTGGTCAGAGGTTAAGTTTACCGTATAATTTCAAGCCAATTAAGTGCACTTACAAATTAAATAAAGATTATTGGCCAAAGCCGCTTTACAGCAATGGAGTGCACTGTGCTGCTTAAAGCTTATCGAATGTGTTTGCAAGTGGAGAGAAGCTTTTGCACAACTTGTAAATAAAATTAAAGTTAAAATTTAAGGCCCTCAAAAAATTATAAAAAATTATATATATATAAAAAAAAAGAAGTGAGAGAGCAAGCGGAAACAGGAAAACGACGCTAGTACAACTTCCTCTATCCACACACACCCTTTTCTACCTACAGAATTGAAAACTGCAGTGAAAATAAATTAAAAAAAAAGGACGAAAAAAGCCCAAGAATCGAAAGCAAAATGGAGCCGAGGAAGCCGCGAACAGCAAGCAGACAGACAAAAAAAAAGTACTAGACTTAAGTGCACTAAGAAAAATAAATACTATAATTGCTATAAAAGAAATTATAAATATTTATATAACAAAGAAAATCTGTGATTTTCCTGGATTTTACAAAAAAAGATAACAATTCATATTTAAAATAAATTATATTAAAAAATAAATTGATACAATACTCATTTCTTTCAGTGTAAAAACCCTCCAGAAACGTACCGTATGCGAGGCATTTGCCCCCAAAAGTTAGGCCAGCGGCCCCCACCCACCTTAACCCACTGAAGCCGTGGAAGATTGCTTAAAGTTTTATTGGTTGTTGTTTGCAAAGCAAAAACTTTCTCTAGCGGTGTAGCGGTATGTGCACGGCAAGAAAATGGGGTTGTATTGTTTTTTTTTTTTTTGTCTTTCTCTTTGAATTTTTCTTTTGTAAAAGTTGCCAATATGGGATCCTGCGGGTTCCGTTTTTGCTTTCATTTCGCTGTCTTCGTTTTACCACTTGCCATTTTCCCCACTTGCTATTGCTTTTCTATATCTTGCTTTTCTTTTGTGGCAACTGTAACTGCCGTTAGTCAAGAGTAGGGCCATTTCCCACCGATTTTCCCCTCAAAATCCTTAGCGGAAGTGAAAAGCGAACTTCCCGAGTTGCACTTGGAAATCTACCCTCTGACAACGTGTAATTTTCATAAACAAAATAGTTAAACATTGCAGCCAACTTGTCTAATGGTCGCTCGTCCTTGGTCCTGGCTTCTACTTCAAATAATCATAATCATCATCATCATTCTCATCATCATTATCATCGCTTGCTCCCCCGGTCATTTCAAGTGCAAAAGTACACCAAAAGTTTTGTCGGTGATCTGCCTTTTCCCCCTCTCCTCAAAATGCAGATGAATCTTACACTGAGAGAAATCATTTAAAATGCTATAAATTTTTAAGGAAATTCTATACATTTTTTAAACTTATTGTTGTCCTTTTTTTCTCTTGTGTAATCTGTGTAATCCGAGAAGTCCTGGCGGACTTACTCCACCAAATTCCTTTAAGCGATGCAAATTGAGGGCTTAAAATGCCTTTAGATCTAGGCGAAGCTTGGGAAAAGTCTGGGAAATAGAAGGGGGATGAAAATGTGAAGGGTTTGAGGGGGGAGGAAATGTAAGGGGAAAATGTTAGGTTAGAAAATGTGGGGGAATATGGGAGTGGGTAATAGACGCAACTTGGCTGCCAGGTCTCATTTTAATGAGTTTATTTTTACCTTTAAAAAATTTGTAATTACTCTGTTTTATTTTTAACTTAAAGTATATTAATTAGGATGATTAAATTAGGAAAATTAAATTTAAATATAACTAATTAAACAAAAAAAAAAAAATCTCTTAAATGTTCATGTTAATTTACATGATATTTTCTTAATAAATGATGTTGGCTTCCCCCCAAATAAACAATTTTCAAATTGGTTGCAATTGCAGCTGGAAAATTATGTTTTCCTCATTCAGTACACCCCCCCTCTTCCCCCTGCCTGCCCTCCTCCTCCTCCTTCTTCTCCCTAAAATTTCATGTCCATCAATCAGTGTTGCCTCAAACAGATCTGCACTCAAATTTGTATTCAATCATTTTCCGAAGGCCCCAGAATCGTTGTGGGCCACCCGTTGATTATCCTTTTCATTAGCGAGGCGCACACACATATACTGGACACAAAGGCCTTAGGCCACGCCTCCCCCCAACCCCAACCCCCCAACCAACACAGACAGACACACAGACATAGATACCGCTCTAGCGCCCCTGGAATGGCACTTAATGGCCGCACACAAAACATGCGAAAACTTTGTGCAAACTTTTCACAAAAACACACACATACACAGATACAGCTCTGTTCGTGTGTGTGTTTTAGTGTGTATATGTGTGAAATGTCATTGGCGGAAATTGAAACGCACATGACAATCCATTTCATCAGCAGTTTAGTTGCCTTTGGAACATTTCAAAGCCAGGCAAGAGAGGGAGTTTGTGGAACAAAAAACTTAAATATTATATTATATTATATTTGTAAAGTATCTAGAATACCTTGAAAGTATTGTAAACTTTAATTTATAGAAATTGAATATATCGATTAAATACAGATTTTATCGAAAAATATCTAAGTTATCATTAAAAATATTGTTTATTTTATAAATCAAATTTTTTAAAATAAAAAAAATATGGCCTTTAATGCTAAAATATAGATGTTATAGAAAAATATCCAAAATATCATTTAAAATATTGTATAACATTGTAAATAGCATTTTAAAATACAGACAAAATATCGAATTTAATATTAAAATATCAATGTTATCGAAAATATCACAGATGTTATCAAAAATATGGTAAATTTGTATTTTATTGAATTACATATTTCTATATATTAATTTTTCCAGAATTTTGTTAGTTATTTGAGGTCTTAAAGTTTAAAGAAAATAACTTTTTTTATCTCTCGATTTTTAATCGATTTCTTTACCCTACATTTTTAAAGAAATTTCCTATCTAACTATGTAAAAAGGATAACCAAATCCTTTTTAGCTCTAGATCAAATTAAGATTCTTAAATTACAAACCAAATTTTGGTCTATTGTTCCTAGAACGGCTCTGAATTTTTTTTTTTTTTAAGGAAGCTCTGGGGTGTCCAGTGAAGTAATCGATGCCTGGCAATGCCTTGTTCTTCGTCCTGTGATTGTGCTTGTCCTTTGTGCGTAAGCGTATGTGTGTGTGCGTATGTGTGCGTGTGTAGGGGTGATGTGATGTGACTTGATGTGATGTGAGTGGCAGCCACTAAGCCAAATCAACAAAAATCAACATTTCAACAACAAAGTCCTTGACTGTTAAACTTAACCGGGCATTCCAGGGGGTGGCAGGGGGGGTGAAGCAATGGCCGGGCAGAGCAAATGCCATAACAGAGCATAATAGAAAAACTGTGTCTGCAAGCATCTTGGGGCTATAAGCTTCATGTCGACGACATTTCGGGGGGTTTTTTCTCCTTTTTTTTTTTGGATGCTTCCCCCCATTGAGTGTAGTATAATCAATGTCAGTCAATATTTTGCCAGACGGGGGCAGAGCCGAGGCAAATGGAATTGAATTGAAAAAGAATGAAGAACCGAAATGAAAACGAAAACGAATACGAGAAAGGAGAACGAAAAGGAGAACGAGGAGCCAAGCGAAGGGCAACAATAACAAAACTAAATTACATATGCACACAAAACTTGTCACTGGCCCAGGCAGAGAGAGAAAAAAGTGAAATGATTTAAATAGAAATTAAAAAACATCTGATTGTAGAAAAATGTAAAATTTAAAGCTTACTTTAAGATTTATTTTAAAAAGATTTTAAGTTTTTTTCAAGCACAGATTTTATTTTTTTTAATTTTTAACTTTGTATAAATAATTTTAAAATTTGTAAAATATCAGGAATTTTTTATGAATTTTTAAAGTTTTTTCAAACATTTTATTATGTTAATTAAAAAATTTTCAAACATTTTAAAAATTTTTAGGCATTATTGTAAGTAATTTTTCTCAACGATTTTATTATTATATATATTTTTAATTGAAAATTTAAATTTTAGTATACAGTTTTAAATTGTTAAAAATATATTTATAAATAAATAAAAAAAATATTAAATATATATAAATTTAATAATTAAATACAAAATACTTACAAAATAAAACTAAATTTAAATTTTTAAAATTTATACTCTTTAAATAAACAATTTTAAATTGTATAAAAATATATATATACTTAATAAGACCTTAAATGTAATTTATAAATTCTCGTAAATATTTTTGAAAAAAAAAAAATGATTAATTAAACTAACCCAGAACCTAGAAAGTTACTATTTTTTTCCCTCAGTGAGGGTATGTGTGTGCGTGTGTGTGGTCGTTATGCTAAATGACAAGAAACAAGCCAGAAACAGCAACAACAATGGCAAACACATTTTCTGATTAGTTTGCAGAGGCCACATTAGTCCCCAGTCGCCGGAGAAACGCTGACAACTGACAAAAATCTGTATAAAGAGCGGAGACAAAGGTCACTCTGGGCGCAAGGAGGAAAGCTAGTGAGGCGGAAAAGCTGGAAAACAGTAAGGATAACTCCCACACACAACCACACTTACATTATATACACACACCCACACACTCAATCAACTCATCTGAAGGCATTGTTCAAAGCAAATTATCCCTGCATTTCTAATCAAGTTCACCTCACGAATTGACACACTCCACTAATTAGCTTTCAAATCGAATTTAAATTATTCACAAGAAGCCCAAGCTTGGGATTAAATCGAAGGGAAATGAAGCAAAGGCTGCTGCCTGCCCGCCTGCATTTTCCATTTTCCATCAAGGCCAAAATGACGTCAAAGGAATTTTGTACGTAGAAGCTACAACTTCTACTTCTTCCTGGCAATTAAATTCACAATTCAATAAGCGAAAGAGCCCCGGCACTGGGTAGTGCAAATATTTGACAATGTTATTGTAACTCACAATTAAGCCAGTCATGAGGAGAAATGTCATAATTCAGGCAAAGACTCAAGCGGAATGCGATAATAACTTGTTGATCATAACAAATATGTCGTGTCTGTCTCTGAAAACAATATGTATTTTGGCATTAATTGATGACAATTCAAGTTTACCAGCAATTAGGCAGGGTATTTTACAAACAAAAGATGGGGTAAATTGGTATTATCCAGACAGGAATGTACTTTAAAAGCTTAAAATTGGTTTTACAAAATATAAATATTAGTAAGAGTTTTTTACAAGTTTATTTTTAAAATTTTAATATCAATTTTAAATGAAAACGTTTTTTTTTACAGAATTAAAAATTTTTTAGACTCTTGAAATTGTAAAAAACCTTTTAAAAATCAACGGACATCCCATTTGTTTTTTTTTTTTTAAGTTTAGTTTGTCTGCCTAAAGTGCAATTAAGAGATTTAATAATTACACACTTTAAAAAATATAATTATATTTAAAAAAATATATAAATAATAACATAAATTCTTTATATTTTTTAAATTTATTACAAACACTTTAAAAAACATTATTTTTTCTAAAATATATTTTTCATTTAAAACAATTTTCTATACAAAAATTTAAGACTTATTTTATCACATATTTCGTATATTCATAAATTATTTTTTCTTTAACTTTTTTTTTTAAATATTATCACCCTTATTCTGGCTTCTTAATTAAATTTCTGATTAAATGTATTCTTTAAAACGATTAAAAATCAACTTAAAATTTTACTTTTCAAACTTTAGATTGTTTATTAATTTATTATTTATTTATTTCCCATATAAATATATTTTTCTGAATTATTACACACACTAATCATATTTTATTAAAGTAATTACTTCTTTAAAAAAATCTTTAAAATTATAACCCTTTCATTCCTGCTTCTAATTATATTTCTCCATTTAAATAACTCTTTAAACCGATTTAAAATCATCTTAAAATCTCCCCCTTCTACGCCTGGTCGCTTTTATAGATGTCATTTACGCACTTCCCAGGATACTTTCAGGCGCATTAAAAGGCTTTGCTTTGTCAGCAGCGCATTAACTCGCTCTTTTCCGTTTCCCTAGAGCTCAGCAAATTAGCGCAAATTGCTAAAAATAAAAAAAAAAGTAAAAAAAAGACAAAAAAAAAGGACCGAGAATGTAAACCGTCTTGGCCAACTCTTTGTGGGCATTTTTTCAGTGCATTTTGGTCAGCTTTATTAGCATCATTTTGTGGCCGGACCTTGTGGGAAATTTGTTTTTAATTTTCCACCAAGCTATATATATATATAAGGATTTTTGCACACGCATTTAGCACCTTTTCCAGGCCTGGCCTTAGCCTTTGTCACCCAGCCAAAAAGGGGCCACGCCCATTGCATATTAATGAGGACCTTTGTCGTCCTTAACACGCTCTTGAATTAGTTGCCAAAAGCGATTCGCTGTCGCTGTGCTCACCTTGGCGCAACTTTTGCCCCGATTTCCATGGGGTTAAGCAACAAGCGGAAGGAAAACTCACTGCAAAAATGAAGAAGGAAAAACTTTCCTTTCCATTCGTTTTTCTTCGCACTTTTTGCCGCAGACACTTGCGGTTCCCTTACCTTCACAACCCAAAAAAGCGTTTGCCATTTTAATTTGCTTCGCCGGTTTTTGCCGTGCGTGCGTATGTGTTTTTACACTTGTCTGCAGGAACGGGTTTAAGGAAAAATATTTTTAGATTTTTAAACAATTTGAAGAAATTTGTGAGATATTTTTAGAGATTTTGGAATTGTTTTTTAAAGCAATAATGAAGCAATGAGTATTTTTGAAATTAATTTAAAATTCAAGTAATAATCTTTTAAGTTTTATAAATTAAAAAAAAAAAAATGTTTAATATATATTTTTTATATATATATATATATATATATTTTTTTTTTTTA
>VNJY01005521.1:64705-90110 GCA_008042715.1 Drosophila bocki
TAAATAATAATACTTTAATTTAATAATTTTTAAAGAGTATCTCCTAGTTAATTATATTTTTTCATTGTGTCAAACAACTTTATTGAGGCTCATTTTTGGTTTAGCTTCTGGTTTTGCCCTCATTTTTGCATTCTTCTTTCCGTTTTATTCTCCATTTCTTTTTTCTGTTTTTTTTATATTTTTTTCTGCTTCTTTTTTTTTGTTGCTCATTTTGCGCTTAATTTCCGTTTTAATTTCGCTCATTTTATTCAAAACCTTTTCTGCCTTATTATTATTTTTCTTTTTTTGTTCTTGGCCTTGCGAGAACGCGCCTGGAATTTGGCCAACGCCAAAAGAGAGAGACATTCGATTCGGCCCATAACAATTAGGCGCAAGGCAGCAAGCAGCAGCTTTTGGCCATGTTTATCCTGCGTGGGCCAGCAGGAATCCTTGTCCTTTGTACTTTTGCCTTTGACTTTGACTTTCAATGACTAACTGGGCCAGAGCTCTCTCTCTGCCTTTCTCTACCCCTCTTGCTACCCAAAAAACATTTATAGTAAGTTGCTGCTGGTCAGTGTGCTGACGTAGGCAGTCTCAGACACTGAGAAAATTTCTATACAAATTTAGAATTAATAAACACAAATATCAAAAAATCTAGAAAAAATATATTTTTTTTAAGCTTTAGCTATTATTTTCCTTTGGTAAAGTTTTTAAAGCTTGTAATATTTTTAAAATATTTTATTTATATTTTCTCTCAGTGCCTAGATCCCACCTATATAGTGTGAGTGTGTGTAAAAATTTCATACGCCAGCAGAAAATTCATTCGCGCGTGTTTCCTCCGCTCTTTTCACTCCTGCCTTAACCCGAAACTTGATCCGGGGATATAAATTGACCCTCGATAGAGGTGTGTGTTGTGTGCCTGTCTCTCTGTGTGTGTGTTTGTGTCTGTGTGGGTGGCAGGATATGATTTATAAATGAGTTGATGCATTACTTGACGCGTTGCCGCTGTCACAGCAGCTGCCACCTTGGGCGGCAATTTCGTATTGACCTGGCCCATAAATGTTTCAGTGGATTTGTCACCGAAAAAGGACACCGACACCGATAAGGGACACTTCGCTGATGGCGGTGATGGCGGTGTCCTGGCAACCGCACATTGTTCGGAATCAATTTGAATAATTTGAAAGGCTTCGTCTAATCTTTTGCATAAAAAAAAGGAAGAAAAACACAAACACAAAAACAAGATAAAGATAAACGTCTAGCGGAATACAATTTAAGCCAAGTTAATAGACCAAATTGAGTTCGTGGAAATCGGCTATTAGAAAGAGGGAAATCTGGTCAAGGAAAACGTGGAAAATCTTGGAAAATTATTAAAAATCTTGGAAAATTATTAAAAATCTTGGAAAAAATATTAAAAATCTTGGAAAATTTTTTAAAATAACTGAAGAAAAATTTGGGGAAAATATTTTTAATTATAAAATATATTCATAATTGAAAAATCTGGTCAGGAAAAACCAGGAAATTCTAGGTAAATTTTGGAAAAAAAATTTAAAGGAAATATTTAAAGCCATACAATTTCTCAAATTATATTTTTTTAAAGCTCAAGTTGTCAAGTTTTTTTGCCTTAATTTTATACCTTCATTTAAACCCATATTTTCTTTTTAATACTAAAAATTGCTCTAATTTTTGAGCAGTGTTTTCAGTGCTTAAAAATACATACATTATAAAGAAATATAAATACTATATATGTATATTAAGCTCAACTTTGGGAGTGTGTTAAATTAGCCCATGTAAAGCAACGCTTGACTGCTCTCATTAGGCCACGCCTCGCCTGCTTTTGACTTGACTTTTGCAAAAGTAACCCAAAAACAAAAAAAACTTAACTTACACTTTCCACTAGAAAATTCAGCTCATATTTGTTGGCCATATTTGTTGCCATATTTGTTGGCCATATTTGTTGCCATATTTGTGTATATCTCGGTCTCAGTTGCTTTAATTTTTTTTTTTTTGTATTTTTGAGCATGAAATATTTGCTTTTGTTTCTGTTTTGCGCCTAAAATTGTTCAACGCTTGTGTCCTTGTCTTTATTAAAACTTTGCCTGCAGCAGGCAAGACAAGCAAGAGCAAATACACAGTGAGAAAAATTTAGAAAAAATAATACAAAAAATATATTTGAGAAAATTAAAATAAAATTTAAGTTAAACTCTTTTTATATTTTAATTTTTATATTTTTCTTAAGCCAAAATTTTTTTCTAGATTTATAAAAAAATTATTTTATATTTCTTTTTTCCAAGTGCCTTGAGCCCGAGAGCCATTAACATTTTCTTTGGCTTTCGTTCGCTTGTTTGCCTACACTTTCCCGGCCCCTGTTTTTCCGTATCACCGCCCGACTGGCTGCCTGGCAAGGCTTTTCCTTTTGGCTTTTCCTCTTGGCTTTTTCCCCCATGTGCATGTTGCCGTTGGTTAAATAATCTTGTTCTTTGGGCCCCACCACCGTCGTCGAGTGGTGTGTGGTCTATGTGTGTGTGTGTGTGGTGCCCGGCTGACCAACAGTTGACCCCCAAAAGCGGGGCCGGGGTTTCGTCTTTCAACTTGACTTTCTGGCAGTGCAACTCGCCGGCCTACGGGCTGCCACGGAAAATGCAATTCGTATTCATGGCAACATGTGTGCCAAGGCAGCAAGGACATTCACTTGGCTCATACACTCATCCTGCACTGAATAAAAAAAAAGTCTCTGGCTTTACTTGGCTGTATATGTTGACTTGGTCACACTGCGCAGTGGCAATGTGGCTGTGTTATTTGCGGAAAGTATGTTTCTTTTTTATTATTTTAAAGAAAATCATAGATTTCGGGTTTATTTAATGAAAGGGTTCATTTTTTCCAGTGTATAAGCTCACATACACATATGACGGGGCACATTGTATCCACTTTTGAACTCTTGATTCCTGATTCTTCTTTTGTGGCCCGACTGCGGTGTGCACTTGTCTTTGATTTTGCTCCAGCCTGGCTGGCAACTTCTCTTCGTTTTTTTTTAACAGCTCTTTCTCTATATATGTATATATGTATATCTATCCCTGTGCATATCCTTTTCATATCCCTGACCCGTCTTTCTTTCTTTCTGTTGACCTGCCGACGGCAGCGGCGGCGGACGTTGGCCTCTGATTTGGGCCTCAGTTTTCCTCCTTTAACCTTTTATTACACGTTTTTGGCCAAGAGGCAGGCCCGGCTTGGGCTTTGCTTTAATGAGCACAATTTTATTAGCCTTTTTAAGGTTTTCCTTTTTGGCCATTAAACTGACCACCGCAGGACACTTGCTGCCACGAATTTGGAAACTTTTTTGTTTGAATCTTTTTAGCATATTTGCTTTATGAATTCCAAGAAGAGAGAAAGAAGCCCAAGGAGTAGGCTTGCCAAATATTTACACTGGCCCACATAATCTTTTTTTTTTTGCAATTTGTTTTGTAAACAGTTTCTATCGTTTTTAAGAAGAAATAATAAGTCAAAGAGCCTTTAATAATATTGTTTTGTATTTGTTTATGATTATTCTCTTGGTTATTTATTATTTTTTTAGCCAATTATAGTGAAAAAAGACTTTGATTTCAAGAGCTCAGTTTTTTGTTTAGCTGAACTTATCGACTTATCGAACTGTTATGGCTACAAATTCAATTTAATGATGGGTCCTATGAAGCGAGTTTTCAGTAATTTATTGAAGTATGTTGTTTCCTCTTCAAGAAAATAAAACTGAAAACTAAAAAAAAAAATAACTGAAAAAGGTTGCCTTAAAGCAACTTGTAAAGAACTTGAAATGGTATTCCCTTTGCTGTCTCCTGGCCTTCTTTTTTCCTCCTCCAACAAAAGGTAAGCAGCAAGGGCAATAAATAAGAGAGTATGTGTGTGCTGAGTGTATGTGTGCTGTGTGTGTGTGTGTGCAGGAAGGAGCCAACAGGAAGAACAACAAGATTCGGCCCAGCATCAACAAGAGCAAAGTTACACGTTACACTGGGCAGATGCACTGCAAGAATATACTGCACACTAAAGACATTTTTAAGATAAAAAAAAGAAAAATTATAGTCTAAAAAAATCTACAAAAATCTACAGAAGTTTACAAAAATCTACAAAAATCTACAGAAGTCTAAAAAAATCTACAAAAATCTTCAGAGGTCTACAAAAATCTACAGAAGTCTAAAAAAATCTACAAAAATCTTTAGAGGTCTACAACAATCTACAGAGGTCTACAAAAATCTACAGGTATAAACAAAAATCTACAAAAATCCACAGAAGTCTACAGAAATCTACAGAACCCTACAGAACACTTTACAAATTCTTCATCAATATCTAAGACCACGGTAAGTTTTATTTCCATTTTAAAGTTCATATTTTCTTCCTGTTTTAGTTACTACCATAGCCCCTGTGTCTGTGTGTAAGTATGGCAACTATTTGTAGAAGTTAACGTGAATAATATTTACTTACTGGCATAATAAATAGTGCCTTTGTATGGAGATTGGACCAAACGCAGGACGTTCTCCTCTTACTGCCACTCAGACAGGCCATCAAAATCTAAAGTATCATCTATCCCATGCGCTGTCTTTCTATCTCATTCTGGCTACATATATTTTCCTAGGACATCCATCTCCTTTGCACACACACGCTCACAGAGCGAGAGAGACACACTCGAAGGACCCTCTATAAGTACATCCCATTTGTTTATACTTGCGAGGAGCTTGGCTCACGTTATTTGCTTAGACAACCAAATCAAATTGAAAAGTAAACTCAGTTAGCATTCAAAAGCTACAAAATGTATTCCACCTATGGGTGTCCCTCTATATATATACAGATATATATATATATATATACATGTATCAGTATATATCAGAGTTGCTGCAAAATGGCGTGGTTGGGTCAAGTTTCCAATGCTGGCCAAGTGAGCAAAAGGCCAAGAAAGTTTCATCAGCTCCATGCATCACCGTGAGAAGAAATCACTTGAAAAGCAGCCTGAAAGTATTCTCTAATAATTTTTACGAGAAAACCCCTTTGTGTTCATAGTTTTAGTTTTAAGATTAATCAAGGAAAAAACTTGCTTTCCAGTAATATTTTTTTATATATTCTTTTTCAATAAAAACCTGTTGCTTTTGAGGTTTATTTTTTTATACATAATTTTTCAAGACCCAAAACACCTTCTCCTAATCCCCCCATGAGGCCCACTGTGCATGCGTGGTGCTGCCTTTGCCAAAATCATGCAAATAGATTTACAATAATCATAAATATTAAGCTCAGGTCTTTTCTCTCCTTTTTTTTTTGTGTTTGGGATTTGGAAATTCGAGCAGCTGCGACCTCAGAAAAGGTGTCCCGGAAAATGCGGAAAATGTCCTGAGCCTGAGACTGAGCCTTTGACTAAACAAATGACATTGACAAAATAGACACGCAACAATAGGGAGAGAGAGAGACTGGTTTCCTGAATCCTGGCCAGGATTTGGAATGGAGTCAAGTGGAGCATAGAGACTCGGAAGGGAGGCTTGAAAAGAAATCGTCTTAATTTCACTTTGTTTATGCTGAGTAATAACGAATTATGCAAATTATTTTATAATAAATTTATGCCAACAGCGAATCGAACGCACAAACGAGCACAGAACGAGGATATAAAACACAAGGCGAGGCGGTGAAAGGAAAAAGGACAATGCCAAGCCAAAAACAAGAAAGAAAAAGGGGGAGCAAGAGAAAAGAGAAGGCAAGAGAAAGAACATAGGAGCAGGAGACAGATAACAACGTTTAGCAGAAGGCGAGAAGAGTTTTCCAATTGTGTGACGACAAGGACTTTGAATCCCCGACAGCAGTTCTGTTCAGTTGGCTTTGTTTTAAAAAGCTAAAATAATGAATTATTTAAATGTTTAATTTAATAAAAAATAAAATTAAAATTAAGTGATTAAGTGACCACAGAAATATTTTTTAGATAATTTCTGCTTAAGAATTAAAGAAAATACCTATTGTCCTTCTCTGCACAATAAAAAATATTTTCAAATACCTAAATAATAAAAATATATTTAAAAAAATATATATGTAATTAAATAAATGAAATATACATTTTAAATATTTTATAATATATTTTAAAATATATTATTAAATATATTTATATATATTAGCCAAATAAATATTTAAATTAATATTTTAATATTGAAATTAATATTTTAATATTTAAATTAATATTTTAATATTTAAATTAATATTTCAATTTTTAAATTAATACTTTTATATTGAAATTAATATTTTAATATTTAAATTGAAGAATTTATTATTCTTAAGATATAAAAAACGAAATCTATTCTTCTTCCCTGTACCATTTTCCAAAACCCATAGATTTTCCGGGGCTGGGCTTTTCTTTTTTTCGGAGGAGGCGCGTGTGGCCAAGTATGCATGAAAATCCAATTTGCCTGCATGCTGCGGCGGGAAAGCGGGCGGGCAAAAAGGAAAAGCTCGGAAATTCCGAATGCCGAATGGTGTGCTGGCAACGCGTAACAATCAAAGCGAAAACCTGGACAAGGGGAAATGTAAAGGTAAACTGCTACAGTGATATTTATGGATTTTCCACAGAGACAATGGCGACAAAAGAATGGCATCCAGATTATCCTTGTGCCGGGTCCTGTTAATGTTTTACCTGTATGCCGGAAAAATGGAAAATGCCAAAGTCAATCGAGGATTTGTGGGAGGGAAATCTAAAAGCTGTACAAGGATTTGTGGCCCTAGATTTCTTTTTCTTACGAAATTCTTTTTTTAAATTGTGTTTTGGATATGGAAAACACTCCTAAACTCTTGGTTCTAATTTAACTATGTAGATTTTTTTATTAAAAAATAGTATAAAATATTTTTCAGTATTTTTAAATATTTTTAAATTTTTTAAAATTTTAAAGGGTAACTAGGTGAGCTGGGAAAATAATGTAATTAATTAAAAATATTTAAACATTTTTAAATTCATTAAAAATTATTTTAAAATATTTAAAATTATTTTAAAAAATATCTTAAATATTTAAAAATATTTTTAAACATATTAAAAAAATATATAAAAGCATTTTTAAAATATTTAAAAATATTTTAAAAAGATTTACAAATATTTTAAAATATTTAAAATTATTTTAAAATATTTTCCCAGCTCACCTAGTTTCCCCTTAAATTCCCTTAAATCGTATAAAGGCAAAACTCAAAACTTAAAGTGCAAAAAAAAAAAACTTTTTGGTGGCCAATCAAATAATTCCGAGTTTGCTTGGCAAATACAATTACAGTAATTGCAAAATTTGTGCGCCACTCAAATATATACCTTCGCTCAGCTGTTTGTTTCACCGAAAAATTAATTAATTATTCCATGTTAGATGACGTGGGCGCAGGCAAGGTAAGGAAGGTAGGTAGGGAGGGTGGATTTCACTCGCCAAAACTGACAGGCTTCAAATAAGGAAACAAGCTAATAAAAGTTTCACTTGACTTCTG
The DNA here is from genome assembly GCA_008042715.1 of Drosophila bocki. Classification (NCBI taxonomy): domain Eukaryota; kingdom Metazoa; phylum Arthropoda; class Insecta; order Diptera; family Drosophilidae; genus Drosophila; species Drosophila bocki. The sequence continues at coordinate 72,155 of VNJY01005521.1, forward strand.
AAATTAATAACAAGTACAGGACACGGGACACCGGACAGGATAACTGTAATTATTTTTCCTAATAAAATATTTCAACATAATTGAACTGGTAAATTTTTTTGCTGACTGACGGATTGGATTTATTGATGGATATTTTCACTTAAACAACCCCCCTCCCCACCATCCCATATTTTTTTATGGGCCCCTCCAAAAACCGTTGGCATATGGCCATAAAATGGCCAAGAGTCAGCCAACTGCCAACTGGCAAAACTGGCAGAAAATGAAGACGCTTAAGGGGGTTCCCAGGGAAAACAGAGAAAACATCGTTGAAGAAAACTTTAGTAGCCGTCGACCTCGACCTTTTCCTCCTGGGGGAGGCTGGGAAAAGGGAGGCAGGCCAATCCTTTCGTGTCTATTTACATTTTTATTGTTGGTCGGTCGTAAAAAATCTGATTAAATACCACGTAATAGATCCCTTTGATGGCTGGGCTCTCCACTGGCCCCCTGTTTCTTTTTTTTTTACTGTGATTGGCCGGTGGCGTCCTTGGGCGCTCGGGTTAAGTGTTGTTAAATTACATTCAATAAACAAGCAATGAATATTTTATTGTTGTCTTCAACAAGGTGGGCTTTTTCCAAATAATTTATGTAACAAAAAAAGAGAGGAGGAGAGTGTATAGAGATATGAAAGCAGATTGATTTGCGCTTGAATGGCACCAAATCTCGTTTTAATAGAATCATTTGGGTTTTATAACGCCCTTCCATCTATATCCTGATTCCCCGAGATTGCCCTTTCTATATCCCCACACAGTTACCCAACTTTTATTGAGTCCCAGCAGTTACCAGTTGCCGGGAGTTCCCCAAGTTATGTTGCCCCATAAATTGAGTAAATTGTTGTGCTGAATTTTAATCGCTTTTGCTTGCGGGTGAGATTTTTCCCAGCAGGTCCTGATCCTCCCAGTTGTGCTGCTAGTCTTGCGGTTGCCCTATTAATGCAGCTACTTAAAACTAAGTAAACAAATGCAATTTCCCTCGGAAAAACTGATTAATATGCTCCAACAGCAGGGCAAAAATGGCTGCCCAGGTGAGGGAGAGAGAGATAGAGCTATGAATATCAAGTATACGCAGAGATGTAATTATAAATGGCACATCGATTAATTATGAAATGCATTCCATAAATTGAGCTAGCAAAAATTTCTAGATTTTAATTAATATATTTTTGGAATTTATAACATTTAATCAAAAATTTAAAAAATATTTTTAAAATAAGACTAATATTTTATACTTCAATTTAAAATTACGTACTACTTACATTCCATGCCAGTTTTAGTTTTATAAACTTTTCTAGCATTTTTAAGAAATAAAAAATTTGGTTATTAGGTTTTTTTTTTATTTATTTCTTTAATTAGAATTAATATTTTTGGAATTTATAAAATAAAATAAAAAAAAACTATTTTTTAAATAAATATTGTACTTAAATTTAAAATTACGTATAAGTATTAGTTTTATAAGCTTTACTACTTTACTACTAAATATATAAAAAAATAAATAAATTTTAATCCAATTATTATTATTTGCTCTCATTTTCATTTGTCGTCTTGCACTTTTGAATGGCTCGCCACACTCCCCGGTGTATATGTATATAGTATTATGTCATCTGCTAGACCATGTCGCGTAAATCTCATTTTACGACTGGCATTTGGGGGCAACTTTGTTGCCGATGCCCGGGGTCCTTAAGGAACTGTTAAGTGGTCTTAGAAAGGATGCAGGCAATGGTAAGAGGGTGGAAGCTTACACAGCAATGCATTTTTATGCTCCTTCGGTGTTTGCCATTTTTAATTGCTGTCGCTTTTCGAACATTTACGGCTTCAAATGAGCTGAGGCGTCGAGATTTATGGCCAACAAAAAAAGAAGAAAAAAAATAACAAGCCAACACATGAGTATGGTGTGTATTTTGTAGTTTTGTGTGTGTGTTTCCTGCAACAAAGTCACATTCTCGAAGCAGACTAATACATTTCAATTTAGACACTTAAGTGCTGCAAGCTCAAGTGAAAAGAAATGGCAAGCTATTAAAATCTCCCCTCTCCCCTCGCCAGTGTTGCAAAAGGCGTTGGCCAAACAGTGTTGCATTTTCTATTAGCAGCAGGGTTGTAAAATAATCAGGTAAAATATACTTTTTATTAAGATAATGAAGAGTAGATGTATTCCTTAAAGTTAAGGCTCTGGAAAAAGCAATATTGGTTCAAGAAAAAATATTATCAGTGTTGTAAAGCTATTTGTGTCTTAATTTATATATTTTGTTCTTACGTTTTAATAAATTTTTGATGATATTTGTTTTAAAATAATATAAACCATCTGATATTTATTATTTAAAACACTTAAAAAAACCTAATTTGTTGTACAACATTTGTTTCTAGTGTTGTAAAATGTCTATTAGAATTTGATTTCTTCGTTTTAATATGTGCTAAACGTTTTTCGTTATAAAATTATTAATCAAGACAAATATTTTATTTTCGATTAATATATATAAATTAAAGATTGTCATATTTAACTTCCAAAGTCTACTATATTTATCATAATAAATGCTTAAATCGTTATTAATTCCAAATGAAATAACATTTTAATAATCCAATAAATCCCTGACTAAGTAAATTACACATAAAATACTTTATAATTCACAAAGCTCATTAGCAAGTTTGGAATTATAAAATAAAGTATATATATAATAAAAATGAGTTGTTGCACAATTGCATCTGCAATCATTTGGATAATTATAATTGCAGTTTTCAAAATATATGTACATATATATTTTGTATATGTTTTGTGTTGGCAACTTTTGTAACTTTTTCATTTCTGAATTTTCTGCTTGTTTTGTTTAGCATTTTTAGTTGTTTAACGAGGGAAAGACCTCCCTCCCATTTAATTATTTCGACTCGGCATAGCCATAACTACAGCCACATCTACATCCTGTTGCCTTGTTATCACTGTTATTGTTATAGTTATTGTTATTATATTGCATTTTATGTGACTTTTATGTTGCAAAACTGCGACAGACTGCGACTGTGTGTGATGCAGAGTCCTGGGCCCAGGACACAAGCCGGGAATTTCCGTGGCCCCTAACGAAAGCAATTTGCCTGGCAGAGAGTGTGACTTGAAATAGATTCATAGGGTAGGTTATTATTATTATTATTATTACTATTATTTTTATATATTTCTTATTTCTTAATGCCTTAATTTCTTCCTTTTTGAATATAAATTCCCCTTAAGTGCCTCTATTTATTTCCCCCATTTAATTAATCGTTCTCCCTGGAATTTAACGACTTAACTCTCTAAGAAAGTCGGCTTAGGAAAAAGGGTTAAGCATACACACACACACCACACATACACCTCAGTTTCAGTCGAGTGAGTGCATTCATTATGGATTCACTTCACAGCAAAGACTCGACTCAACGTGAACTCATTGTTCTTTTGCCGGTGAAAAGAGACTTTGCCACGACGAGTGACCCCAAAATGATTTCCCCCGGCAGCAGCACATTGTGTTCGGTGACGAAGGGTAGGAGTTTTGGGGATTGGGATTTTTCCCCAGAGCAGCCGCTAAGTAGCGACAAGTTTGCACACAAAGGCACAGCGCAGCAGAGCAGCGTCCTGGCATTACGTATACGCAGCGTTGCCAGCCCAGCTGCAGTTGCTCCTTTCAATGCACAGCACTTGACGCGGGAACACTACTGACTGACTGCAACTGCGATTCTAGTTCTCTTTCCAAGTCAGTCACTCGCGTTTCTACTCCTTAAAGACGACACTGGAGTGACTGGCATTGTCCCCGGTTCTGTCATCCTGGCTATTTACTTAGCGTGTCTGACATTCGAGTTTTTTTTTTTAAGGAAAGTCCTTTTAAGGAAAGTCCTTCTTAAAGTTAAAAAAGGAAAAGGGAAACATCTTTAAAAATATATCTTAATTTTTGGTTATAATTTTGAGATCAATATTAGTCTTAGGGAAGCTTTAAGGAGGTCCTTTTAAGGTTTAAAGTTGAAAATAAAAAATTTAAAAAAATCTTTAAAAATATATTATTACGTTTTCTGAAGTCTCCTTAAAATATCTTAAATTTTACATATTATTTTGAGATTTAAATCAGTCTTAAGGAAGCCATAAGAAGATCCTTTTAAGGTTTATATTTAAAATAAAAGAAAGAAAAATCTTTTAAAATTCTTGTCTTTCAAAATAATAATATTAAACCCTTATCCCTAAATATCAAAAAGTCTCCTTAATATATACTTATTTTGAACTATAATTTCAGAGACCCAACACCTCTTGTTTCCAAGGTCCTGGGTATAATTCAGCGAGACTTGTCCAAGGACAGACGACGTCTTTCATATTTAAACTGACAGTTTATGGTGCTTTTCATTACAATTCTTGTCTCTGGGTGGGGTTTTTCGCAAACAAAATGCAAGGATGATGGCAGCTGCCCGAGAAAAGCAGACAATGTGGGAGGATTTTCGGGGGTTCAAGCGCACTCAAGCGAGGAGTCAAGCGCTGCTGCTGCTGCTGCAGTCTTGCATCCTGCATCCTGCGTCTCCCCTCTGCGTCATTTTAGCCTCCAAAACGGAAGTCATAAAAGACGCGCATTTTCCTTTAGCAAGTGACAAAAGGACAACTCCAATAATAATAATAAAAATAACAATAACAATAAGTACAACTTGCAGCCATATAATTTCGCCTTAAAAAGGAAAGGAGCAAGAGGGAGTGAGAGAGTGATGGAGGATAATTCCCAGGATAATTTAGATAAATACATTTCGTACAAACGCCTCTAATTGAGTGGCACTGCATTTATCCTGTGGCGACTTTTATGGCCCACCGATTCCATTCTGGAATCATTAATCAAGCCAACGGAAAGCCTATGGAGACAGGCACAGGACACACACACACACACACAGGATGCCACAAGGATGATGATGATGGTATAAACTGGATCGAGATGGGATATACACGAAGGATATGGCACAACGGGGAATTTATGCATCAATCAGTCAAGTGCAGGATAATAAAACAAACCAAACAAAAAAAGAAGAAGGACTTGTATATATTTAATTTTTATATATAGAAAGAAAGGAAGAATTTTGTTAGATTTTTCAAGGGTACTAAAATTTTGAAAGCCTTTAAAAATGAAATTTAAAAAGCTTGATAAATATATTAAAAAACATGCGTTTGTGTATTGGTTTCGTTTACATTAGACAAACCAAAATCTCGAAGGCACAAGGGATTGCCCCACCCTGGAAACTTGCTCTTTTTCAAGTCGGAAACTGAAGTTTTTCCCCAGCACAAAAGAAAAACTGTGGCCTGGTGGGTTTTCCTTGAAGGAGAAGGAAGAAGTGGAAAACCCAGCTCAGCTCCTTTAAAACTGTCAGTTTTTGGGGGCCGTGTTAGTCGATGCTTTAACAGCTCTCAAGACCCCAGACCCCAGACCCCAGACCCTCCCTCACCCAGTCCTAGAACTCTTTTTACAAAACAACACTAAGGAAAATTAGTAGCTAGAAGAAGATAAATAAGAAATAAATTCTAAAAATCAAACAACAAACTCAGAAATTGTTACCAAGGCTTACAAATATATTAAAGAAAAAGTTAGGTAATAGAAAATCCTTGACAAAAATTGTATAAAATATTATTTTCAGGCTTCAATCAGACTCCTCCTCCGTTAACCCCAGAAAGGCAAAGGCTCCTATGAGTATTTCATCTTCAGTTGGCTTGTACTCTGTCAAAACTGGCCCACAAATGTGTACCAGCTCATCGCATATGTTCATGGCCGCCACAGTGTTTAGGCCAACGCTCGACATCTCCATGTCCGGTTTGAGGTAAGGCTCAATGCGTCTTGCTATGTACTCCACCTTGGGGAACAGCCACTGCCGTATGGCATGGCTGCCCATCTTTCCCAAACCGATGACAGCACCAAACAGAGTGGCCAATGGTTTATCCTCATCCTCCAAGGCTTTTGTATAGCTCTCAATAACCGTGGATTCGGTGCATTTATAGCGTTCCACAATATTTGAGACAATGATATTTGCAAACATCCTGACGGCCCAATGATCATCGGCTCCAGGATTACGTGAAATTTGATCAGCAAGAAGACAGGCCACAGGACCAGGTATCAAAAGATGTATATATCTGTCCAGATCCAAAGTTGGATGGCTCAGCAAGGCGCTAATCATGCGCATGATGAAGATGAGAAACTTTAGCTTCTCCTCGGCAATATTTATGCACATGGATTTGTAAATGAAGGGCGTTAGGAGGGGCATCACTTCCTGGATGCGTGGATCCTGGGAAAGTAACTGGTGACCCCTCTCTCGGCACTCCTTCGAGGGACTCGTACAGGCACCAATAATCCGTTGGAAGAGATTGAGCTGCTCTTGGGTTACATTACGCGAGTCGGAGAGGGGTACAAATTGTACGGGAGAGAGCTTGTGCTCGCTGGAACCGCGATAGGATCGAGGATAATTCATTTTTCGGGATAAATATAATTTTTTTTTTTTTGTTTAAATATATTTTTCTTGCTTCGAAGGCTGAAATGAATTAGTCTTGGATTTGACAAGATGTCAAAGGAGAAAAGCTATAAACTCAAAGGTTACTTTGTTTTTTTTTTTTAAATTTAATTTTTAAAGTTTTGGTAATTTTCCAGAGTTAAAAGTAGGTTATACTTTTTTCTTTTCTTAAATTTTTACTTTTTTATAAAAATTAAAAAACAAAAAAAAAATTCTTAAAATTTTTTCTAAAAGTTAGAAAATGAATTAAAAGAATTAAATTTAATTTTTCAACTTTTATAAAAAATGTAAAACATGTTTTTTTTTTATATATAAAAAAAAATAATTTTAAGAAGTAAAAATTTATGAATAATTTTTATTTTCATTTTTTCATCTTTCCAGCTCCATTTTTTGATAATAACTTTTATTTTACTCTTATATCCCTTCTCAAAAGTACCTCTTTGTGCTCAATTTTCTCCCAGTGTATCCCCCCTTTTGTTACCAAGTTTACACGCAGCTGTCAAATCACAATACTTGCTAAGAATTTCCATTAACTCATTTCCACAACCCCCCCAACCCCAACCCAAGTGTGCTAGGCGTGTGTGTATTGATTGTGTTAAGTGTTCTTTGGTGCACTTGAGGCTTGGGTTGGAAAAATGGTTGGAAAAACTGGGTGGAAAGAAGGAGAAAAGTTTCGCCATTGTTATAACAAAATAATGGCCCTCCCAGGCAAGACACTCTCACACGTAAAAACAGTTTAAAAAGCCTCAAACTTGCACTAGCACTTGTCGCTTAATTCAATATGCACACAAGATATTTATTTTATTTTTTTTAGCAGTGTAAGTGCCTTAAAAAAATAAAACAAAAACGAAAAATCAAGACTAGACAATAGAGATACTGTATAGTCAGGCTTTTGTTTTTCTTCAAAATTCTAGACACTACAAGAAAATCCTATATTTATTTAATATTTGTTTCATTTTACTTGTAATATTTTTCTGGCAGTGTCTTTTTGTTTAGATTTCAAGCCTTTTGTTGTCTATGAAAACCGATAGTGCCTTGGACTTGGTCAAGAGGCGGAAATAAGGGGCGGAATTCGAGTATATATACAACGTAAGAGTGTACTCACCCCACGTAGACTTTTGGGACCAAGGATCGTTTATTCAATTACCTGGAACTCTTTGCTGGCCAGGACACTGAAAAGAAAGGGAGGAGAAGGATAACGGTTTTAGCAATTGTTGAGGAACCATCGAAGAAGATGAATCATTTTTCAAGGGGTTTCCACGAGAGGAAAGGCCAAGAGGAGAAAAGGTAAAGTTGTTTACTGGGACATTTTTCAAGTGTTTTTTACGTAGAAAATTGATTTGATTTTCTGTTTGCCTAATTTTCTTGATAATTTGATTTCTTTATAATTTAATTTTTGTACAATTTAATTTTTTGTTAATTTAATATCTTTATAATTTTTTGTTTGTATAATTTAAATTCTATATAATTTTTTTATTCCAAATTTATTTATTTGATTTTTTAAAGTTGTTGTTTAAGGAATATTTTCATTTCCCAGAAAATTAAACAATGTAGGAATGTTTATTTTTAGTTGGATTTTAAGAATTTTCCCGAATATAAACCAGCATGTTTTACTTGTTTTTTTTTATGTTTATTTTATTTTTTTAATTAAATTTAAAAATTAAAATTTGAATTTAAAGTCTCTGTATGCCTATAAATTCATAAAAATGTAAAAAATCTAACTTTTTTTAATTTAAAGGGGCTTTTTTTTAATTGTAGAAAAATATTTTTATGAGTGTATATTTATATTTTTATTTATTATATTATATTTATTTATATTTATATTTTAGTAGACATTTTGCTATATATTTTATTTTTTAATTTCTGGAAATAGGTTTATAGTTACATTTTTTATACATTTTCCCCATTTCCCTTATTTTTACATTATTATTTATTATTTTTTTAATGTTTAAATGGTTTTAAATTGGTATTTTGATCGCTGGAATCATTGCAGAATTTCGCACGACTTTAACTTAAATTTCCCTTTGACTATAAAAAGTAGAACTACCTGCAATATATATCATTTTCCCCAGTTTCTTGAACTCTATGCTGCCATTTTTGTTTTATTTTAGTTTTATTTCCTTTTTGTTGTTGTTTTATTTTACTTATATTTCTTTTCTTTTTTAATTTCTTTCTCTTTTTTTTTGTTTTTTGAGCAGTTTTCGGTTCCATGCACTCGCTCCTGCAGTTTGACTAACGAAAATTTTTGGACTGCGGCGAAATGCTTAAAAATTCGGAATTCAATCAATCCCAACGCTTTGTGTTATTTTCCTAGCTCTCTCTTTCTCTCCCCGTTTTCCCCTCTTTTCCCATTTTCCCCTATTTTTTTCTACTCCCTCAATCCCCCCTCGGTTTTATTATTTTGTTGTTACCTCTGCAATTGTATCAGCAGCAGCAGCAGCAGCAGCGGTAGAGTTCTTTGTCAAGGTATAACCCAAAAAACATTAAAAAAAAAAAAAGAGAAAACCCGGAAAAAGAATTCAGTCCAGCTGGAAAAAAAGCGTATAATTCAAGTCGAAAAACAAAGCCTGGTTGAGGAGTAGAGAGTTGGGGATGGGGAGAGGGGATAACGGAACAGCAATTGGTAGCAGGATACGGCGGGGGGAGGAGGTATAGAAAGGATCCTCGTCGTGGGTGTCGGATGGCAAAGGTAAACACGTTAAGCCAAAAGCCAAGGGGCGCTTAACCCCGTACAAAAAAGAATTAAAAACCATTTGAGAAATGCAGATACCCTGTATATGTTAGAGGGATATTATAGAATTCTTAGTTTGGTCTAAAACTTAAAACAAAAAGTATAAAGAAATGTATTTAAATTTTAAAATAATTTGAAGCAGTAGGTAAACAATATAAATGTTCTTTTTTTTTAATTATTAAATACAATGTAGATAATATTTTATGTTTTCTTTTATGATTTACATTAAATAAAATGTAGATAATATTTATAAATATTTTAAATTCGAATTTTATAAAATGTTAGCATTTATCTTATTTTAAAACAATTTACATAGTCCGTTTTTTTTAAACTGAGGCTTTCTGCATACTTTTTGGAGATTTAAAATAAAAATAAAATTATTCTTATTCATCGTATTGCAATTTAAAATTAAATTAAATACAAACAAAAAAAAACTTAACCTAAAAAACTATTGAAATATAAAAAAAAATAAGCCTTAAATTATTATTCATTTAAGTATTTAAGTAGCCAGTTAAGGACTCCCTCCGTTGAATAAATAAATAAATAAATATATATACATATACAAAATAAAATAATATAATAAAATATACATTGATAAAATATTTAGTAAAATATTTAATAAAATATTTAATATAATTTCTTAACCGCATAAATATTAAAAAATATATATTACATATGTATGTTAAATCTTACAGCCATCTTATTTTCTTTCTAGACAAATAAGCTCTTGCTTATTTAACATATAAATTTAAATTCTAAACTGCTATCTACTACTAATAAATGTATTACAAAATTATTTACCCAAAAAATACTTAATGTACATTATGCACTGCAGAAAAGCTTAGCTAATAACAAAAAAGAACAACAAAATAATTAAAAATCAAAAAAGGACCGAAAAAGAAACCGAAAACGATACAAAGAAGACATAAACAAAAAAATTAAAAGGAAAAGTAGATGTTGAAGCCAACAACATCCTCGAGGGCCACGTGCAACACGGCGTATGAGCGACATCAAAGGCTGAAATTGCATCAGAAAATATTGCCGACGGCTCTTTTTCTTTGGGGGGCAAAATACGACGCACAATTTGTAAGCAATACGCCAGCTAGAGGACACAACACAATCCCGGTATCAAACTCCAGATCCTGGCATCTGGCGGCAGATCCCTGGCTGGATCCTGGCGAAGGAGCGTTAAGCATGGAGCGTGGAGCATAACCGGATGGTTAAGCAAGCCAAAGGCAACGTGCAAATCCCTCTCCTTCGCAGCGAAAAAAAGGGAAAAATGTGGTAATAATTCTTCTTACGCACAAGGCGCCCAAAAGCTGCCAGTAGAGGCTTGTACTTAGCGCTGGAAAATTCTCAAAAAAAAAAAAGAAAAACAACTGAAAGCCAGTGAAAAACAGAAACAAAAAAAAAAAAGAGACCAGAACAGAAACCAAAGCGGGCGACATGCAAAAATCAACAGGAACACACACAACACACTGCACAGAGAAACAAAAGGCGGCGAAGAAAATGCCAGGAAAATGGAGGAAATGGGAAAACCCAAGACCATAGCCAAGCGCAATGTGAAGCGGCCGCGCGTGCTAAGGATAACATGTTAATCCTTGTGAAGATAATGAGCAACAATATGCTTTGCATAAGCACCGTCCCGTCCACCAAAGTGGAAAAGGAAAAGCGCTAGCGGAAAACTGAACCCCCCCCCCCCCTCAAATGCAGTTAAGTTTCGTTGGCAAAAAAAAAAATAGAAAAAGGAAGAAAAGGTAAAGCCAGGCCAAAGGTGCATGTGATAATATCCAATATCGCTGGACAAAGGCAAAGGGACGAGCAATTAGAATGTCAGCATATCCATGGCACGCACTGTACCGGGGTATTTCCACACTAATTATTTTGCCTGGGAAGGGTAGGGAAATTTAGGAAAACTCCGTGAGATCATTAAAACGAATATTAAGCAAACAAAATATTTTAAGTTTAAATACTTACATTTTCTGTTTAAAAAAATATATTTAAAAAATCTTTAAACCTTAAAAATGTAATAATAAATATTTAAAAGAGCCAAAAACTAAGTAATTAGTGAAAAAAAAAAATTTTTTGTTCACTTACTTATATTTTCTGGTTTAAAAAAAAAATATTTTAAAAAATCTAAAAACCTAAAAAAATAAAAACAATAAATATTTAAAAGAGTCAAAAAAGAAGAAACCCCAAACCAACTTTCATCTAAACTTAACCCCAATGCATTTTATGCAAACTTCAGGCTCCCCCCGGTGGCTCTGCCATAATGAACGACCTTCGCTTGATTTTCTGCCAGGTGACGACGACGACAGGTGTGCAAATTGAGGCATTGAAGCTGCAGCCGCAGCAGCAGCATCAACAGCAGCAGCAGCTTTCATGCGTTTCTAATCAAATTCAATAAAATTGCATTGCACTTGCGCATAAATTTGCCGTGCAAAAATGGAAATCGAATTGGTTGTGTTGGAACACACAGTAACATGGCCATGGGTGTATGCATATTTATACACTTTTAACTATATTTATAGATATTTGTATATATCTATTTTAAGAGATATGTGGACAAGTTCATGAAGGTCCTGTCCTAGGATGCACCGAAAAAAATAGAAAAAAGGTAAACTAGAAATATTAGATAGCTTTTTTTAGCTTAATATTTTTTTCTGGCTTATATAAAAGCTTTCAAAAATTTATAATTAAGTTACTAATTTTTCACATAAAAAAACCACAGTGTTTTAGTTTATTATTATTTTTTTAAGCTCCAAAAATATATATGAAAAAATCTGTGAAGAAATCTGTTAGGTAATATAAGAAAATATCCCTTACTAAGAAAATCATTAAAAAAAATCTCTAAAAACTCTCAAAAATATCTAAAAAAGTCAGAAATCTCCACAAAAATCTCAAATAAAATCCGTAACGATAAGAAGTTCATAAAAAAAAAACTATAAAAAAAACTATAATAAAATCTCTAATAAACTCTCTTAGAAAATCTAAAAAAAATAAATTATAAAGAAATCTCTAATAAAATCCCCAATGAAATTGAAAACCTCTAAGAAAATCTCTTAAAAAAATCTAAAAATAATAAACTTTCTTTAAAAAATCTAAAAAAAAAAAAATAAAATTACAAAAATCTTTCATTAAATCTTTAAAAAAATCTAAAAAAATCTTTCACAAAATCTTTCATGAAATCGCTAATAAAATCTATAATAAAATATCGAATAAAATCTCTATTTTAATATCTTTAAAAATTTTGTAAAAAAATCTATAAAAAAAAACTCTTAAGAAATCTTTTACAAAAAATATATTTCCCAAAATCTCCTTAAAATATTCCTATAAAAAATCCCCTCCAAATAATTATTAAGAATTTCTCAGAAATTTGCTTTGTAGTGCTAGGATTGCTTTAACCATTTTCCCATTTTCCGCTGTGCACACACACACACACACCCCTGCCACCCAATGCGATGCATATGGATATTATGGGTATAGTCGTAGTCGCATAGTTCGCACTGAGTGCCGGTTACATTGGCAGAGATGCGGTTAATCCAAGCTGCGGGTGCGGAAAGGGGGAGTGGGGAAGTGGGGGAGTGGCGACGACCCACAGCTCATAAATATACAGAGATGTGTGTTTGCGCTTGTGTTTGATCAAACAAGATGGCGCAGAGAGTGGCGGCGGGGGCATAAACAAATACGAGGAGCACGCATCCATATAGCCATATATCCATATATAACCATATATCCATATGCATGAGGGAGCAAGTCAATGTGCAGGGGGAAGGAGAATGAGGTCCTGGGGGGTGGGTTGGCAGGTTAGGTGGATTTTTCTTTTTAGGGGCATGCATTCTCGCCCGCAAGGCCGCCTTTGATTTGCATAATCTCGGTTTAATGTTTTTTCTTTCTTGTTTATTATTTCCCACGGAACTGAGAGTGACAGCGAAAGTGAATCGATTGGAGATGCAGGCGAAACAGTGCGTTTCATGAGTGATAGAGTTTTTTAAGGGTTTTTTTTTCAAGTGAATAAATAATAATAAATATTAATTATTAAGAGCAAATTATTTATTTTGCAGTTATTGAGATTTTCTAGATTTTCTTAAATTAATTAATTTTAATTTTTTAAATTTTTAAAAAATAATTTACTTCTAGATTTACCTAATAATATTTATTTTAGCTAATAAAAAACATTGAATTTTATTTATTTTATTTATTTTATTTAATTTATTTATTTCTATTAAAAAAAAAAATTATTAGTTATAAGTTCCATTCTTAATTCCCTGCTAAATATATATTTTTTTGCTGCAAATAAAAATGGAAAATGCAAAATAAAAAAAAAAATGGGTAAATGCAAACTACGAAAATGGAAAATGTGAAATGCAAAATGAAAATTCGAGCGAAATACAGAGCACTCACGAGATATGCCACACATGACAATACTACAATTGAGTTCGGCCTTGTCGAATGGCGTTGACAAATCGGGGGGAATCGGAGTGATATGGAAATGGAATGAAATGGCTTAAGCCGGGGACTTACACACAGACCCCCCAGGGGACATACTACAACCCTCGTCCTCCGTCACTCTCTGTGGGTTCAAGTCGTCGTCGTCATCGTCTTCGTTTCAGTCTCCGTCTCAGTCTTAGTCTCCGTCTCCGTTTCTGTCACCATCTCTGTCTCCAGTCTCTTCCTTCATCTTCCCCATTTCCAATCTTCAATCTCCTCTCCTTACTCCTCTTGTGCAACCGCTGACGGCCTTCTCCCGGATTAAGCAAATTTCGCTGTAAAACTATGGAAATTTCCGCCTGGCTCTGTGGCAGTGGCATTCGCTGGCACTGGCACAGCTTGCCAAAAAACTTTACTCCCGGCAGTTGTGCAAAGTGAACAGAATGCACACATGCGATACTATATATACATATATATATACATATATATATTCTTCTATATATATATATATATGTATATAGTCAAAATCTCGTGTATAAAGTGCGTACGGTGGCATCTGTGTATGCATTAAACTCGGCCAAAAGTTCTTCGGAGCTCGGAGTTCTCTTTTGGGCTCTTTGGCAAATATGAAATGGGAAAAGTTTCCACTGTTGCTTACCTGTTGCGGAGCCTGGGTCTTAACTTCTTATCGAATAATAGGGAACATAATACATATATATTTATTTTTAGAACGAGAAGTTGTAGTTAATGTTATTTTTTACTTTCATCGGTAATCGGTAAAGAAAAATTCAAGGAGTTGAAGATTTTAAAGCTATTTAAATGCTGCTTAAAAGTAGTCGATATAAAATGAAAGCATAACAGAAATTTATTTCAAGTATTTAGTGGTCTTTTTTTGTTTAAAAATCAGTATTATTATTTGTTTTAGACAAAAAAAGCTAATGATAATAAAAATTAGAGCTGACCAGTCATAAGACCGAAAGCCAATTAATAAACATTTGTCCTACAATTGGTCAAAATACTAACCGAAAGTTATCCCCCCAATAAATTTTGACTTAAGTACCAAACATAAGCCACACACACACGCATTTGCATACAAAGTGGGGAAAAGCCCCAGAAGGCTAGAGAAGAGGGGAAAACAAGAGAAAATGAGGGGGAAATGGGGGCAAAATAGGGGGCAAGCCAGGAAAGGAAAGAGAAATGCCAAAGTCATGTTGCCATAATAATACGCAGCTGTAAACGGCCTAGACAAGGCCACCCTCGCCACCCTCCGCCATCCTTCTGATGTTTGAGGTGCCAGCTTAAGTCACGAAAAACTCTACTGGCTGGGCGGGTGGAAAAGCGACTGGGTGGTGGGTGGAGAAAATGCCTGTCAAAATATTACACATTAGCATGCATGAAAAATGAAGAAATGCTCAAGACGCGGCCAAATTAGGTTGTTGCGAGCAACGAGCGAGCGACACTGAGACAGATAAGTATGCAAACAAAGAGGCAGCCGCCAGAGTGTCGGTTTACAGTCGAGCTTATGAATTTAATAACCACTCGGGCGGGGTTTTTATGCGATTTAAATCGAAATTTTTGTCATTTTTAAGACATGAATTTGAACAGTTTTTTTTTCGAATTTTAGAGATGGAAAAACAACGATAACATCGATAACTAACGATACTAACTACTTAATTTAATAAAAACGAAAAACCTTTTGTATATTTTCATTTGCTTAGCTTAATTTTATTTTTAGTTACTAACAAAGAATTTGAAGAGTTTACTTGGAATTATAGAGCTGGAAAAACATTTGTAGAGAATCCGATAACTATCGATACCATCTACTTATTTCAATTAAATTAATTTTATTAGCTTAATTTTGTTTTTAGTTAATAACAATGTAGAAAAATAGTTGAAAAATAAAATTAAAAAACAAATATTTATTATTTTTGAAACTATAAACATCCTTTATCGATAGTATCGATAGCACCATTGATGTCCTTACAGCTCTATAAACTTATAGTCTAAAAATATTTAATTTAGAGTAATCTCAATGTCAATCTTCTTAACCACCCTTACTTATACGTTCCATTAAATATATTATTTAATTTAATAATTAATTTTATAATAAAAAATTCCTCAATGTTCGGTGAGTAATAAGTTTTCTACTGACATGGGGGTGGGGGATTCTTACACATGTTTGAGACGCGTGTCGAAGGAAAGACGCCAAGTTCATATTGTAAAGCATATAGGGCACATAATGGGGCACACACTTCAACGAACTACTTGGGTGTATGTTAAAGCATGTATGTGTGTGAGTGTTTGTGTGTGTGTTGGCAGTGTTTGTCAGTTAACTTGGCACGCTAAAAATGAACTTGCCAAACACGTAACGAAGGTCACACAACAGCCAAACATGCTGCTCTGAGCACCATTAGAGGCAGCCACCGAGCTGGGAAAATAAAAAATGAACGAAAGAGGGGTGGAGAAAAAAAGAAGTAACAATGCCACAAACAAAAAAAAAAAAAAAAAAAAAAAAAAAAAAAAAAAAAAGCAACTGGCTAAATTCCCCATGAACAGAAAACTGAAAAACTGAAGAAAACAGAGAAAACTGTGGAAACAACAAGGAGCAACACGATGAGCATAAAGTCGAGTCATTTGGGTATCGAACTTGAGAAGTGTCCTTAGGTTACAGGACCCCCCCAGAAGCAAAGACTATAGATATCACCAGGTGACTTATTTAGTGGAGGAAAATAGAGAATTCAAAATGCTAAAGAATAAAAAATATATAAAAAATTTCATAAAAATAATAATTATAATAATTATGTGTTGTTTAAAGATAATTTATAACTTTTATCATGGTTGCCAAAGAAATATGAGAATTCTCAATTGGTTCTAGCTTATATGGAAGGTCTTGTACCAAGAAAAATCCGTCTAGAGCCCTCAAATTCGTAGAACTTTACAAATTCCTTTTTAAATTTTAGTTAAATTATCATTTAATTAGACTTCTTAATGCATGCCTTTGTATTTATAATAATTAAAAATAAAATTAAAACTCCTAAAAAACAATTTCTAAAAATTAACAAAAATAATTCCACTTTTCCATGAAATTTTTGGCATATACTTGTCGAATTTCTTGCAAAGGCCACGCATTTTGCGTTAAACTTTAAAGTTTACCAAAGTACAAACAACAAACACACACAGAACCTACGCACACCCAACATGTCTTTGTGTTTGTACATTGACTGACAGCTCTTTGGCCGGCTCCTGCTTGGGTATTAGTGTCATTTGCCATTTGCTTTTCCAACATTCTGACATTCTCATGAACTTTCACAACGCGAGACTCAAAGCAAATCAGCAAGCAAACTGGCAAAACTAGCATACAACAAACAAAGTGCACAAGAAACAAAGAACTACAAAACAGGGCACAACAAATATATGATGTATATATATATATATATATATATCATAAAACTAAACTTAAAAAAAAGAGAGAGAGGGAGAAACAGAATATAACTATAAAGTCTGAGCAAATAGGGACATGGGCTATAGCTCTAAGTATGTCTTGTGTTTTTTTGTTTGACAACAGCCGAAAGGCTTACAGTGACTGCGAAAAGTATGTGTACTTTGGCAGTAAATATTACATGAAAATGAAATACAAAATATATAAAGAATTTGCTTTGAAATAAATATTTTTAAATAGCTACTTTAAATATTTCAAATATTTCTCCTATATATTTTTATATACTTTTCCTAAATTATGTTTTATAAAATACCCATAAATACCCATAATTTCCCCGTTAGAAGCCCAAGTATATATTTTTAATGTGATTGATATTCTTGTGCCGGCACAGACTGTTGCCTTCACACTCTCCTTGTTCGCATACAAATCGAAGTGTTTATGTGATTTTGGGATGCTGTTTTCAGCTCTCCTCGTTTTCTTATATTTTTTTATGCTGTTATAATATGCGAGCAAGTCCTTTGGGACTTTTCCTTGTGTGTGTCTGAATTCAAAGTCAGCTCTTGGAATTCCTGTCTGTCTTGTGTCGGCATCGATTGTGTTTATCAAACGAGGATGCTGCTCATATTGCTGCAAACAACTTGAAAATTTCGAATTTGTTCAAGCCAAGTTTATGCCCATTCTTTTTTATTTTCCTCCCTGGGAAAACCCCCAAGGAAACAAGAGGATAAAGGAGCATGTTAGGGTTAGGAAGGTTATAATTTGAGTGGAAGAAAAGTATATCCCTGACATGTATATATTTACACTAATTTTTAAAATAGGTATTTTTTAGTCTTAACCTTCAGCTTAGAG
>VNJY01005523.1:0-13099 GCA_008042715.1 Drosophila bocki
AAAAAAGGTGTCGTCCTGGCGGCCACGATTCAGGGTTTCCAGAGCGTCCGAAATGAAAAATAAAAACGGGGTTATAATCAGAATAGATGTCATTTTCGGGTGACGGAACAGATTTTTTTTAATTTTTTTAAACAAAATGGCGGCCATTCAAAAAAATATTTTCGATTTCGGGCTTTTTTTTTGTAGTTTAGTGTAAAAAAAAAATGGAAAACAAAATTTAAAAAAAAATCTGTTCCGTCACCCGAAAATGGTGACAATTCTGCGTCGATTCCACTTTGTTTCATGAAAATCGGTTCAGTTGAACTGGAGATATCATGGCCGCCAGTTCGAAAAACGTGGTTTCGAGATAAACGCGTTTGAAGTTTGAAAAAAGCTCATTTTGCATAGATCTTGCTTCACAAAAAAGGCTGTATCTTCTAAAGTATTTCGAATTTCTAAAAATCCTTTTGGGGACATATACACACCATCCCAAGCTATAAATAAATGCAAAAAAAAAAAATCGAAAAAAAAAAAGTTGCCCAATGAGAAGACCCCCTTAAAATAAAGAGCTGGAGTTTGGACATTGGCAACCGGGGCCTTCAGCTCAGTTTTACATTATATTTATTATTTTTATTTGTGTCTACATAAGCTAATAAAGTTAGGATTAAATTATATTTGGTGGAATAGATTAATGCTTTTAAGAAATTTTAAGATATTTAATATGTTTGATGGGGTGGGGTTTAAAAGGAACTCTATTGGATTGGTATTTTAAATTATTTTGCATTTTTGGTTCTACTGACATAGATACAATCGATAGATTTCTGTTAACAAGCGTCCATCGTACTGCGGCTCAGTCAGATTTATTCGCTAAACAATTAGCCAGACTTTCTATTACCGCCTTGCTGAACTTATTCGTCTTTTTGACTAAGGCTTTTACTCTGGCTTTCTCATTAGCATCCCAAAAATGAAAATAAATACAGTAATCACTCTCTACACCACAAGTGCACAATAACAGAAACTTCAATGGTATGAAAAAGCTCTAATAAGTAGCAACGAACAAATTAAGCCTGACAAACGTCAACATATGATCGGTTATGAGAAAAAATAAGTAATGGAAAATCTAGCCAAGAATCAGTGTAGTGCATTATCATCGTAAAATAACCCATCCAAAGATTAGGAAAGGGTGAGAAGAAAGAACAAATTATTGAGCTTATTTGTCCCTTGGCAAAAGAAAGTATGTATGTTGTAAAAAATGTACATATGTCGCAGAGAGTTAGTTCATACACTCGGTAGTAGGTGCAAACTCCTTTTCATAAGTTCTGAATATGAAATCTGTTACTGAGTGCAACCAGCAGAGTGAGAGAGGCAACTAGACACACAACTTGAGAGGTAACGTAATGGGGCAGTTCCGGTTGCGTTGCGGAGACGAGCAGAACAACCAACAAGTACTAAAAAAGTAGTCTAAATAACCAATACGCTGGTTTTCTGGAATGTGAATACAGTGTTAGTGTTATATTGCGAGATACAATATATCTATACATAATATTAACAATAATTTGTTTATTTTATTTTTTTTTTTTAATTGAACTATAGTATTATACAGCTGTCAAAGACACCATATTAAAATTAATTTCAAAAGAATAGGAAAATCGATTTTTAGACATAACATAACAACAATAGCAGTTGTTTCCTTCGATTTCCGAAAAATGTTTTTAATTTGTATGAAATAACCACATTATATCCTTATGATATAGTAATGCACTAATTTTCAACGCAAGAACCATGGTAGCTGATAAACTATTCATTTTACGCCCACATCGGCCGCTTCAGCCATCTTTGTTTACGTTTTAGAAGGAGCACAGCTGATCGATCAGCTGTAATTGGATGCGGATGCAGATGGAAGCGAGTTACACATTTGTAAAAAATTCCAACTGCTCCTCACAGGCAGTGAAAAAAGCAAAGTTAGCAAGAGTGTCAAGCCGAAGGTGTTTGAGAAGAAGACGGACTTCTGTTTTAATTCTGGCTCTGCGGAGCACAAAAGAATAGACTGCTAGTCACAAGCAAAATATTTCAATCCCTTGAGCAAGAAACTAAATCAGTAGGTGAGTGTGATGCAGATGTATACAGCGTATTTGTGAGCCAGCATGCCTCCCGAGTTTCAAAAGAGCGTGGAGCAGTTGATTGAAAAAAGCTATGAGAGTCCAGTAGAGCGATTGCAATGTCCTATTGAGTTGAAGATTATTCCAGATGGAGTCGTCAAGCCGTTTTGCCAATCACCAAGTCGGCATTCTGCAGAAGAAGCGGAAGCTGTAAAGTAACAAGTTGAGCAGTGGCTTCAGCAGAGCATTGTTACCAAATCTTTGACGTACGTAGCAAGCCAAGTCGCGTTGTCCGGATTGTTTTCCAGTTCCCATGGTCGAGGAGTTCTTAAAAAGCTTCAAGGAGCGAAGTTCTTTACAGTATTGACTTTGGAAAATGGATTTTTGCACGTGACAGTTGAGAAAAAAAAGGTCGTGCCTATACTGCATTCGTTACACGTGAAGGGCTCTTCAAGTTTAATAGCGCTCCATTTGGTTTTCGAAACTCTCCAGCTGCTTTTATACGATTTGTAAACCACATTTTCCAAGGCCTGATAAACGAAGATATCATGCAGCTTAACATGGACGACATAATCGTGTACGCAGTCTCCGAAAAAGAATGTTTGCAGAAGACTTTGCAGGTTTTCAAAACAGCTGCCAAATACAATTTGAAAATGAATTGGAAAAGTGCCGTTTCCTTTGGCAGCGAATATCTTTCTTGAGTCATTTTGTCGAGAATGGTAGAATTTGGCCAAGAACGGAAAAAACTACTGCAGTAAGCTTCCGTATGCCCAAAAAAATCAAAGCAGGTTAATCTTTCATTGGTCTGATCGGATTTTTCAGAAAGTTTATGTCCAACTGTGCCTAAATTGCTTATTCACTTACAAACCTGTTTAAGAAAGATGTCGAATTCAAGATCGGACCAGAAGAATTGCAGGCGATAGATCAGCTGAAAAGTTTGCTCCCGAAGTGCCCCAACTGAATTGCACACTGATGCGTCAAAGGAAGGTTATGGAGCCATATTGTTGAAGAGTTTCGATGGAAAGTTGCATACTATTTACTTTTGGAGCAAGAAGACCCCCAAGACAAGTTGGGTCCTTTTCTACAGCAGTGTCAAACACGTGGATCCCCTGAGAAGATATTCCTCGAACACATTGATCACCTCGGACCGATGAAAGCCTCAGCCAAGCAGTTTAAATTCATTTAAACTGCTGTAAACGCAGTTTCAAAGTTCTTCTGGCTGTTTCCAACGAAGACAACGGTACACGAAGAAGTAATCAGAAAACTGGGTGAATGGGTAGACATATTTTTGGTTATCCAAGCACGTGCTTGTTCTGTTAACAGTTAGTAGGCACGAAGGAAATAAATAAAAAAGGATGCGAGGAAACTACTACTGGCGTTCTGCCGGATTGGTTGCTTGCATGCTTACTAAGTGGGTTAAGCTTAAAGTTTTAATCTGACCCAGCAAGTCAGTACTTTCCACGTCACCACGGATTAAGTTATATAAGAGACAATGGGCAAGTCAATAGAAAGAATCAGTCGATTGTATCCATTCTGTCGAAATTAACCTCAGATGAGCCGAGCAAGTGGGTACAAATACGTCCCACTGGTATAGAGGGCGCTAAATTCACAAGTGTATTCTACAACAATGCTAATAGAAGAGATTGTCCAACAATTCAACGTCGAGCGCGCCGAGATCCGTGATACAGCGAAGAAGAACATTCAAAAAGCTCAGATGGCCTATAAACGGAAACGTAAACCGGATATACCAACCGCGGACTGGAAGTTCCGCACGTTGTGACCCCATTACCCAAGGAGGGGAGTCAAAGTGCAGTCCTTCAGATAAACAAGGAGGCAGAGGACATCCTCTATCCCTGATACAGGAAGATGGCGTGGGGCATGGGTAGCGTGGATGCCGCCCAGGAAATGACGCTGGATGAGTCCGATGAAGGAGAGGACGGTGACCTAACCGTAGTAGTCAAACCGTCGGATGGAGGTGAGCCCAGTATCCATGACAATCTGGGTGCTGCAGCTCAACCTCCTCTTAGCCATGGAGCAAGTATCCGCCGACATAGCTTTGGTCGAGGACCCATGGATCGCCTCAGGCAATACAATCGCCGGACTGAAGTCCGCAAATTACAATTTGCTCCAACCACCAACGGTAAGCAGGAATAGAACCGCCGTACTTTTACGGAAGGGTCTATACGCTAACCTTATATCTCATTACAGCTCTGATGACCTGACCGTGGTGATGCTAGAGAGCAGAAAAAAGCGCCTTTTGGTAGCTTCCTGCTACATGGCACACGACAGGACGGCCCCACCAGAAGAACTCATGAGTCTGGTAGAAACCAGCCCGAAGGACCAGCAATTGTATATGTAAAAAATGTTTATGCAAATCAATAAGTATTTATTGAAAATGTAGGCCCAACGCTTGCCTAATGAGTTCAGCACTTTCCCTTGCATTTCCTATACAAGTTTCTTGATCAGGTTGTCCATCTACTCCAATAAGATATTGCACACTTTGCTCTGCATTCGGTAAAGAGACTCGCTATAGTACGGTATTCCGCAGAGGATCAAATGGCGTACAGGGGAATCCCAATTATAATTTTTCTTACAAGAGTCGAATGTTTGGCGTACAGGGGAATCCCAATTATAATTTTTATTACAAGAGTCGAACCCTAATTTTTGCAGCTCCTCGAAGGTTATTGGAGACATCCCGTCGTTGTTCCACTTCGGAATATATATATTTTTCGTTTTCCAATAACTTAAAAAACTAACGCAATATCGCAAGTTTTGTAGTATAAAACTTGCGTCTTGCGTTACTGCGTTTATTTTGATTTCGATAAGTAACTCAGGTCGGTGTAAATATACTATTCAAGAAAAAATTCAAAGTAGCGCCACTTTTATTTTTCAATATTTTCAAAATATCCTAGTTTATGCGATGTGCAATCGCCCCACCCAATTCGCCAAAATCTTGTTGAACATGGCAGTACAGTACAGTTGAAAAAGACTTTACTTAATAACTGTTAAAGAATTCACATTGTTGAATCTTAGTGGAATTGCTCGTGCTTGTGATTCTCACTCAAGAACTCGATCTGAATCTGATAAAGCTCCCAGCGCATGGACACCAGCCGATCACCGGCTTCGCTTTCTCCCTGCGCTGCTGCTGATGCTCTTCGTCGGTCAGCTTCTTGCGTTTTTTCCGCTTGATTTGCTTTTTAAGATGCTGGCACAGCTCCTTAATCTTAAAACACGTTTCATTTCCTTTTGCACAATCTTCAGTTCAACACGACATTCTGCAGCGGGTGATTCCGGGTTTACCGGCTCAAACTACGAGGAAATTTAGAAATTTTAATATACGTTTTTAAAACATTATAGGTACTTAGTGTATACTAGTTCTACCGGCGCAACATTTTGAGAATAGTGGAAACCATCCCAAACCATCACAGCGAAGAATTTGCATATGAAATCGTAGCCCAGCCAGCCGTTGTAAAAAAAGAAAAAAACGCAGCATTGGCTGATGTTGCGAGTGAAAAATGTTTTGAACAAACTAAATGTTGCCAGCAACATTGCTAAACAGCTGCAATTTTGCTTTCAATCGAAATATTTTTAAGGGAGGAAATCGAAGAAAATAAATATTTCTAGAGTAGAAAAAACCGCAATTGGTGGACAGCATCTAGGCTGATCCCATTTCCCAGCCTCCCACGACACAGCCCTCGACCTGAGGATTAATTCTGAGAATCCTGATCTCTAGCGCAAGTAAAGTGGAAGTGACCGTGTCCCCGGGGAATTCTGTTTTTTCCCCTGATGGGTCTCAAAGTCTCGTAATATTTTCCACTATCCATTTCGTTTCCTAAAGTCTTTCGAATAGGGAACATTTAGTAGTTCTTGGTGATTTTAACATCCCAGGAGCTACTTTGTCCTTAGACAATTCCACTAATACACTTCTTACCACAACACATTATGATTTTATTGCTGGCTTGTTCGACATTTCGCTGCCTCAAGTCAATCATGTTCGAAATTCCTCAGAGCGCTCGCTTGATCTTTGTTTTGACTTTGATTCTGCATGAAGATCCCTATCATCCTACTTTCGATGTGATTATCGACATTGGGACTGTTTTACGGAATAAACAACCGAAATTCTGAAATAATAAAAAATTATCACAAAGTAGATCCAAATATGTAGAAAAACTACAAAGCTATAATTTTTTCTACAAAATGTCGATCTTTCCTAAAGCAGCTATATGATGTAGTCGATCGATCCGGCCCGTTCCGACATATATAGCAGAGAGAGTATTCAGAAGACTATATGCAAAGTTTCATTCAGATAACTTTAAAACTGATGGACTAGTCAGCGATGATACGGACAGACAGACAGACAGAAGGACAGACGGTCAAGGCTAGATCAACTCGGCTGTTGATGCTAGTCTATCTGCAAAGTTTTATTCTGACTAAAAATAAAAAATAAAAACGAATCTCTTTGACCAATGAAACCACCCACTGTGCAATCCACGACGTAAGCTTGTTCTCCAAACTAACAAAATACCAATTAATAATATACAGGAGATTAATACGCGAACCTCAGGAACTGGGGTCATAAAAGTATCCAATGAAATTAATTGTCTTATCGAAGAGCGAAGTCCCGATCTCATTAACGAAACAATGCAAGAACGGCCCGGAACTAACAATGAACTGCAAATATCTACAAAAATAATTGGTGTCCATTCTGATTTAAAAACAAGACAGGAAGCTAACCGTGCAGACTGTAATTGTGTATATTTATACATAGCATAAATTAAATGCTGAAAACACACACAAAACAGAGTTTCGTAACATTTTACCAATACTTGTTATGTTTACAGTTTGACAGTTACAGTTTTAAATTCTTAGCTTTACATTTTCTCTACATTTACCGATCGCTTCTATGGCAGTTATATGATATAGTTGTCCGATTTTCATAATATTTATATTAAAATTCTGAAACAAAAGCTCATTTCTCAAAGTAGATGAAAATACGTTGAAAAATAACGAAGTTATAATTTTTTCTATTAATTTCCCGATCGTTCCTATGGTAGCTATAAGATATAGTCGTCCGATTTTCACAAAATTAAAATCGAAAATCTGAAATAATATAATTTGACCATATCTCAAAAATGCAAAAATTTTGAAAAAACAGCCAAGTTATAATTTTTTTTTCTAAAAATTTATCGAACATTTGTATGGCAGCTATATGATATAGTCGTAAGATCCGGCCCGTTCCACATATATAGGAGTGAGAGTATATAGAAGACTATATGCAAAGTTTCATTCAGATAGCTTTAAAACTGAGGGACTAGTTTGCGTAGAAACGGACAGACAGACGGACGGACAGACGGACATGGCTAGATCGACACGGCTGTTGATCTTGATCAAGAATATATATACTTTATAGGGTCGGAAAGGTCTCCTTCACTGCGTTGCAAAACTCTGACTGATATTATAATACCCTGCAAGGGTAAAATAAATTTGTTTAAATGCGGAAAAGAAGAGTACGCGCAGGATCGATTGCTCTTTCTTGATACTTCGGCGCGAGTGACAGAATATAAAGTGTGGCCTATTACAATGTTATTAGATGATCAAAGGGTTACCAGATTGGTACTTTAAGCAAGGCGCATAATACGAATATACCCCTCAAAGTAGCAATCGTCCCAACAAACCATTTCAATCGCGGAAGAGTCGCCTGCGACTGTTCTAGAAGAATAATTTGATCGCCCGCGACATCGCATTCTGATCGCTTTCCAATCTTCTGTTGGGAGAAAGTGTTCGCTGGCTACTAAGCTGTCTTAAAAATGTTATGTTCGGAAGACCTTTTTATTTAATATAAATCTAAATTTATATTATATATAAAAAGATACATATTTACTCGCATTCTATAGTTTGCCTTGAATTATTTGAAATTTAACAGCAAATAGGAGTAGATAATAAAACCAAAAAAGCGGTTTTATTCGTTTAATAAATCCAATAAAATGTCCTCATGAAAACGCTTTAAGCCTAAATTAAAGAATACAATGAACAATAGATTCAATGAATATTTAAAATTAGTTCCATATAAGATTTAATTCTCAGAATTGTTTTTTCATCACAGAAATGGTGAACATTTTGGGAGTTTCCACTTTGGCGTCGAATTCCAATGATTTTAGTTGAAAATAATATAAAACAAAAACAGATAAATAAAACAAAAACCGTTTACCGAAGAATTAGAATACAGATCAACCGCAAAGACAAAAGAACGAAGTCAAATTAAATGAACATAAAAATATTGAAAGACGTTTGTTTGTCACTCCTATTCTCACTCAAATGTAATGCAATTTGTTTTTGTAAAACTCTTTTGTTTTGGACGCATTGTCTGCTTTTGCATCTATGTACGGTACTTTAATCCCTCATTCCTTCATTTCGTAGTTTTTAACGCTGCTTTAAGGATCACCAAATAATCGCCACCGCGACTCCCAGAAAACTCTTCTTGGGGATTTTTGTAAATAAGTCCTCCAGCAATCGCCAAAGCGACTTCCAGAAGACAGGGCAGGTTGGCAGGGGTATACCGTATACTTGTTATGTCCAAAGAAAGGATAGAATTATGATGCTTGTTAATGTATAATCCTTTGGTGAGGGCATCAGCGGACATCTTCTCTGTCGGCATGTATGCATCCGTGATATCACTTTTCTCCTTCTCTTGAATAAAGTGGTGTCGGACTTCAATGTGTTTAGTCCGAGGATGGAAACCGAAACCTTTCTCCAGGTGTTGTGCGCTCTGGTTGTCGTTAAAGATTCGGACTGATTCAAAAGTCGATCCAATCCATTTAGGAAGAGCTTTCAGATACAGAGCCTCTTTTACTGCTTCCGACATCAGCAAGTATTCTGGCTCAGTACTCGACAAAGCCACGGACCGTTGCTGGCGCGCCTCCAAAGATATGGATATGAAAAATTAGAACTTTTGAACCAAATAAGATAACCGAATAATTTAAAAGCTGACTAATTTACCCTTTTTTGTGTAATGCAAAAAACAAAACACAGTTTAACTTTGAACGCTTATATCTTCTCCAAAAAAAAACTTTAAATTATTTTGATTACAGATTCTGAATCCTTGGAAAATTCTCTATGGTTTAAAACGTGACTTTTTCGATTTCTGCAACGCTAATTGTTCGAGAGGCGCTAGTGTGCGACGGTCGGATTAGTTGCACCCCCAATCCGCATCCACGAGGCCGTAAAAGTCATCTCCACTCTTTTTGAAGAGTAACCCAAGCTATTTCCTACCGTAAGATACGCTTCGAAGCCTTCCAGTGCTCGGCTTAGTAGTTAAAAATTCCCTCCATTCCGTATCTTCGAAGCATAGCGTCGATGTAATTCTCTTGAATCATTAAAACTTTCTACTTCCTCGCATCCGCTTTGAATTCGATGCCCATGTTTTGACAGGTCCAAAATCTTTCATCTTGAATGATGCTCCCGAGTAAGTTTCAGTTTCTTGCTTGGGAGTCAAAAGCAAATCAACCTATATTGTGATCAGTAGAAATTTTCTATCTCGCTATTTAAAAAATAGACATTGATGTATGTAGCTTTGACCGGTTTCTATAAGCTTCTTTGTAAGCTTGCAATACCAACGGAGTCCTGACTGACGAAGTCCGCAGCCTTTCATAGCAAACAAACAAGATACTTCATTTGTTTTAGGGATTTCCTCCAAAGACATGCTGCTTTTCTATTCTGTTTTACGCTAGCTCCTGCTTCGATCCGATGTTGGCGGTGGACTTCAGTTTTCCCATGAGGTTGGTGAAAATCTCAGCTATATCCATGAATACCTGCTCCGCTAGCTCACAGTTGAGCTAGGCAGCGTCGACGCCCATTCAGTGATTTTTTTTAATTCTGCAGATAGAGCAATCAATTCCGTCCCAAAAAACTAACCAACTCCCTTGGTATCTCCTATCAGAATGCAAGAGGCATACGCAGCAAGCTTCCTAAATTGTATTCTGACAGTGTCACATTTGCTTTCCAAGTTATTGTGTTCACAGAAACCTGGTTAAAGCCGGAGATTCTGAACTCTGAAGTTTTTCCAGTTGTGTTCACAGTATACCGGCTACATCGACCTACCAGACGTGGGGGAAGTGTCCTTATAGCGGTCGACTCCACTCTCACGTCCGAATTAATAACTTTCGAGGAATGCAACGATGTTGAATTCCTTTGCGTGAAGCTATCAGTTAATGGTAGTTCCATTTTTGTTCCTACATTTCTCCATTGTCGGAACTTCCTATTTATTGGAACCATCTTTCCGCTATTCAGTTGGTCTCCAAAAGACTTTCGGATAGGGACCACTTAGTAGTTTTTGGTGATTTTAACATCCCAGGGGCTATTTGGTCTCTAGATAATTTAATTAATACACTTCTTACCACAACACATCATGATTTTGTTGCTGGCTTGTTTGACATTTCGCTGTCCCAACCATGTTCGAAATTCTTTAGAGCGCTTCCTTGATCTTTGCTTTGTCTCTGATCCGGCAAGAATTAGTTTATCTAGGGTGGCGCCCCTGACGCAACCCGAAGATCCCTATCATCCTACTTTCGATGTGACTATCGACATTGGGACTGTTCCACGGAATAAATCTGACTGTCCAGCCCAAGAAGTCTTCTGCGTTAACCAGACGGATTTCGTACGGCGGAATAATTTCATAATTGATTACAACTGCCGAGTCGATCTAGCCATGTCCGTCTGTCCGTCCGTCCGTCTGTCCGTTTCTACGCAAACTAGTCCCTCAGTTTTAAAGCTATCTGAATGAAACTTTGCATATAGTCGTCTATATACTCTAACTGCTATATATGTCGGAATTATAACTTGGCTGTTTTTCAATATTATTCCATCATTTTTGAGATATAGCCATTTTATATTATTCTAGAATTTTGTTTAAAATTTTATGAAAATCGGACCACTATATCTTATAGCTGCCATAGAAACGATCGGTAGATGTATCGAAAATGTAAATCTGGGAATGTAAAACTGTAACTGTCAAACTGTAAACATAATAGATAAAGGTAAAATGTAATGAAACTCTCTTTTGTGTGTGTTTTCAGCATTATTATTTATAATATAAATATCAAAACCAATCTGCAAGGGTATACAAACTTCGACGTGCCGAAGTTAGCTTCCTTTCTTGTTATTGAATGTGTTCCGTTCTACTGTCCGTCTACATCAAATAAGCCTCCTTGGTTTACCAAAGTTGACAAGCCTCAAAAACAAAAAAATCAAATCTGTATGCTAAATATAAACGTACCGGTCCACTTTTACCGTGCATAACGCGCAGTGCTACAATATTTATTTGACTCGATGCAGGTCCCAGTTTTCTGAGGACCCAAAACAGTTTTATAATTTTGTTAAGTCTAAATGTAAACCCATTACTTATCCTTCCTCGCTCTCTTTTGATAGAACAGTAGATAATGATCAGGCAATAGCCGATCTATTTGCTCCGTTTCAAACCACTTACCCCAACTTAATAGACCCAAATTAGGCTTATTCTTACATCATCCCTGTAAGGTAGTTTCGACGGCTGGGATATACTCAGTCACGCCAGGGTATCTTTACAGAAAAAATTTATAAAGATCTGGGACAAAAAGGTCTTTGACGTAACGGTGGGCTGACGTGAGATGTAGAGTGTCAGCCACCGGGATACTGAGTGAGAAAAGTAATTGATTCGGTATTGGCAAAAGAACGAAAAGGGTCAGCGGTAACGCGTATTGGGACTGGCTCATGACACTCGCCACGAGGAGACCGAGAGAGGGGATCGATTATGGGGACACCTTTTCTAAGGCAAAATCTTCGGGCTAAAATCAAAGCATCGGGTGTGCCTCCATCAGCACTCGCGGCCGTTCTGCAGTATGCGGCCGGCTAAGCCTGGCCCTGAACAAGTATCGGATTTCGAAATAAATATATTTATGCGCGACCAGCTTTTGTTATTTTTTTCCGTGTGTGTGGAAATAGTGGAGAAGTATTTATTTTAGCATTTTTATTCCTGTGGTCGAACTTGATTTATTTCTTCGAGTGTAGAAGGGTTCGAGTTTCTAGCTAGGGCGATTTAAAGGTAGAAAATATTTAGGATTTCTCATAAATATATTTCCGGAAATTTATCCGCAGAGAAAACATGGCGAGGTATTGCGTTTTAATATTTGAGAAATATTTATTACCTAACAAGCAACGTGTTTTATAATTTCTGGTCACCCATTTCTCTCAGAGTCTCGGCAGAATATATTCCCGCATTTTATGGGTGATATTAAAAGAATCATGGCGACGGAATTTATGTTCATATGTTTAGAAAATATTTTATTTAATTAATTTGCATATTTTTGGTTTTCATTTATATTTCAGGCGTTTCTCTCAGTACATGGTTAAGCAGGTTAGGTCAGGTTAAGGTTACAAGTTTTAGCCTACTACTACACACACACGTGAATCCGTAGGGTGCTCCGCCGCTGGTCCTGGGCCGGCACACTCTGCTCCTTGTCTCCTGGTTTTCTTGCGTCCAACGTCAGCCGACGGCTGGGAATCTGGTGGCGCGATCTCCGTTGCTGGTTTTCCTCGCGTCGACGCACAGTAGCGCCTTTTCTCATTTAACGTTGCAAAAATCATAACTTTTGAACAAAACAAGATAACTAAATAATTTAAACGCCATTTGACAGGTAATTGTTGTAAAATTAACATATGTATTGGAAAATCTGCCACGCCCACTCATTCGCCTTTTTAAAGGGTATCAAAGTAAAGAAATATTTTTTTCTCAATGAAGACAATTTTTTTTAAATATTTTTTATTTAATTTTTTATCTTTATTTTAATGTATTTGCTTAAATAAAAATAATTTGAAAACTGAAAAAAAAAATTTTTTTTTTGTTCTAAGTTTAACCGCCACAGAACCGTGAGCGCTACAGTTAGTATTTTTTGTTGGTTTGTATGAAATTGTGTCGGTATTTTGGTATATTTTACCCTGAGTTGTTTCAGTGTTTTGCTTCGCAATGCCAGAGTCGCAGCTGGACGCAG
>VNJY01005525.1:0-20823 GCA_008042715.1 Drosophila bocki
ACTTCCATCAGTGATGCTCACTTCCATCAGTGATGCTCACTTCCATCAGTGATGCTCACTTCCATCAGTGATGCTCACTTCCATCAGTGATGCTCATCACTGGCAGCTAGTGAGATGCAATTTTCTACCAATAATGCAAAAAAATAGCTAGATGAGCATCACTGACGCACATGCGCATCACTGACATTAAGCCGGACTTTATTGCCCTCCAATATTGAAATATAGCTAGATGAGCATCACTGATGCTAATGAGCATCACTGATGCAAGTGAGCAACATTTTTCATTCAATTTGGCCGCTTTTCAAACTGGGGTAACAGGCGAACAGAAACCAGCAGCAAGCAACTGAAAACTGGTATAAACTGTTATAAAAACATTTGGGCAAAAATAATAATTGGTATAAACTGTTATATTTCATTTTATGCATTTATACCTATTTGTTGCCGACAACAACAGCTTATGGCAACAACAACCTTTTTACAACAACATCCCTAAAGCAGCCCATCCAAATTTCCGAACATTTCCATGCAAATTGCACGTTTCCCAAATTGGGGTAACAGGCGAACAGAAATCAGCAGCAAGCAGCTGAAAACTGGTATAAACTGTTATAAAATGTCCAAGTTTCAAACCATTTAGGAGCCGGCGCAAGTTAGCGGAGACTCAAACCTTTTGAATCCAAATTTAGGTGTAATTTTACAACTGCACCTGGGCACACTGAAACTGATCGTCGTTAAATTCAAATTCAAATTCAAATTTGGCAGTTAAATTCAAATTCAAATTTGGCAGTTAAATTCAAATTCATATTTGGCGGTTAAAAATTTAAAAAAATTTTTTAAAATTCTACAAAAAATGTAAAAAATCTGAACAAAAATTTTAAAAATGCAGAACAAACTTTTAAAATTTAGAAAAAATTTAAAAATTTAGAAAAAAATGTTAAGTCTTCAGAAATATTATAAAAAATCCGAAAAAATTATTAAAATTCAGAAAACAAATTTAAAAATTTAGATTTTGCTTTCAAAATAATTAGATTTTTTCCCAAACGATCCCAAATAAATGCAGCCTTCACACAAAAATTGCACATTGATTTCACCATCTTTTATTGATTCATATTTGTGTGTTCCATCAATTACATTTACATATTTAAATTGCATTTATAAATATTTTAATTATTTACGCCTGCTGCACCGTCCTCCACTGCCATCGGGTTGAGATCTGTCATCCCAGCTGCTCGCTCCTCCAGCTTCACCTCTGCCGATCAGGTGATCATCAATCAACAATTACAATGAACTTGATGAACTTGTGCTTCCCAGATCCCTGCGCACGCTCCCGTTTTCGCTATTGGAGTGCTGTAAATATAAGAAATAAAACTATGTAAAATTAAATTAAATTATAGATACGTTTTTAAGAAAAACTGAGTAAGCAGTTTTGTTCAACGTATGTTTATATAGAATTTTGGTATAAATTTTATAAAAATCGGTCAACAATAGCTGCCATAGAAGCGATCGGTAAATGTATAAAATATGTAAAGCTGGGAATGTAAAACTGAAACACCTGTCAAACTGTAAACATAATAAGTATAGGTAAAATTTAATGAAACTCTGTTTTGTGAGTGTTTTCAGCATTTAAATCTATAATATAAACATCGAAACCAATCTGCAAGGGTATACAAACTTCGGCGTGCCGAAGTTAGCTTCCTTTCTTGTTTAATATTAAATAAAAAACAAAAATTCAAGAAAAATTCAACAGTTTATATTTGAATAAAAGAATGTTGGAGGAATTAAAAAAATATATTTTTATTTTATTTAATATAAGAAAAATTCAAGAAAAACCTAAAAATTCTCAATTAAATGGGATAATTCAAATAACATATCTCTTTTTTTCTCTCTGAAATATTTTTTATAATTTAATATAAAATAAATAACAAAAAATCAAAAATAATTCAAGTGTTTATTTCTAAGAAAATTCCCAATTAAATGATGAAATTCAAATAATATATCTTTATTTTCTGTGACATATTATTAGACGATGCTCCAGTTTGAAGCTTTGATTAATGAATGGCTGTCTCAGGGCCATAAATTTGCCAGTATTCGAGGCTAATAATTTTTGATTATACACGAAAGCCATGCCCCATTCCGAGCAATTGAAATAATTCAAGAGAGGATGACAAGTCTCATTGGGGGCGAAATAATGCAGGAAAATGGAGATGCCTCCCACAGCAAAGGCATTAATTATGTAAATGACACAACTCTTTTTGGGCAAACAATATATACTTTGGGATGTTAAGAAACTTTTTTTCTTTTTGCTCCAGCGATTGCGTCATCTTGAGCCCGGCAATTCATCTATTCATCTTGGCCACAAATAGAGTTGGCTTTTAGCTTCGGGCCTGATGCCTGCTGCCTGACTCTTGGTATCTGCAGGCGAGCATCTCCACCGCCTCACGATTCACCCATCCATCTGTGCAGCTGGGCGATTGCAAAGGTTTCTGCTGTGGACCTTCGGAAACCCATAAAAACCCATAAAACCCATTGCAGCTTTTGTAATTAAATGTGACATAATGCGGAACCAAGCTCATACCCAAAAGCAAGCTCCGATCATCGTGAACAAGTTGTAATTCCGAATGAAAAATGCATTCGCATTCCACATTTATTCTGCTCGTGAGGCTTGCATTATATTTCCACTCGATGACGACGGGCTAAGGCCAAAATCCATATAAATAAAGAATCGAAACGCGTAGAACCCTCTATAAATAGCCTGTCAACGTCGTGAGGGGGAAAATCACAGAGAGAGAGACCGCCGGCCAGACCACTTGGGCGGCTGCCAGGCACACGCGATTACTCATCGAAATGATCAGGTAAACCCTTTTCTTATCGGAGCATTTCTTGGCTATATATATGCATATATTGAGGCAGGTTTCTCTACAGAGTGTCAATGAATGGCATTTGCATAGCAATTAACATGCAAGCTACGTTCAAAGGCATCATGAGAATGCCTTTGGCCTGCAATTAAGTTGGAAAACTAGGTTTAGTGACGCTAAATCATTATGACTGCCTGGTCTTTCGAAATAAATATTTAATTATTTTAAGTCTTAGCGGTTAAGGTAAAGTTCAAGTAGTTCTTAACCCATTTTACACTTTTTATTTCCCTTAATTAGCATTCAACTTGGATTACTATTACTAACCAAAGGCCAAGCTCAAGTGGGCAAAGCTACAGGTTATATTAGCCAGTTAATCAATCCACAAACAATTTGCCAATATAATTTGCATAAAATATATACCATAAATGCACAGAAAATAATTTTTATAAATTATAAAAATAAAATAAATAAAATAAGAGAACATAAGTATTTTCTAGATAGTAATAATAAGGGAAAATCTTAATATATTAATACCCTTCCAGGGTATTACAATTTTAGTCAAAATATTTTTAAGCCGTGAAGGAGGCATTTCCGACCCCATAAACCATATATATTCTTGATCAGCATTAACAGGCGCAACTTTCTAGATATGTTTGGAAGAAAAAAAATTTTTGGACATTTTTTCGAAATTCTATAAGGGGTTACATCATTAAAATTTTGAGAAATTGGGAAAAATTTTAATTTTTAAAAATATTTTTTTAAGTATGCAGATTTTTTAACCTAATAAAAACTAGCACAGAACTGTTTTCCGATTTGAAATTAAAGCTTTTTTGGCAAAGTTATGGAAGATGCAAGTTTGCTGCCCTGGAAGGGTATATGTTGGTTCATTTCTTGCTAATATTTTTATTTCAATTTAAATACAATTAAAATCGTATATATATAATTTATAATATTAAAATCTTATTTATAAATAAATCTTATAATTAATAATATAGGTAATAGAATTACCAGAATTTTGTAGGTAGTTGTATAATCCTCTTAAACTCTTACTCAAATTCCTGCCTAATTATTTTCCCTTCTTTACCATTAAAATTCCTCTAAAACCCAAGCCTAAAATTAAGCTCAAGACTAGTAGTTCTTCGTCTTTAAAACCCCTCCTTTGTCTAGCCAATTAATAATTCCCAGCTGGTGTTCATCCCGCTCTAAACAAGCCATTGCCAATCCATTTGGCATGCTGCGCGTGTTAAGCAGTCGTCACCCGAAATGATTGACAGCCGCCAAGAAGCCAAAAAAAAAAAAGCCCGGGGGATTTTTTCCCATCTCCGCCAGAGACATGTAAACAAAGCAGAGAGGGAGACGATCCCTACAAACAAAAAATACGATACAATCTTGAAGAATCGCATGCTTGGCATTCTCCAACTCTTAAAAGCTTTCGAGCAAAGCTTCTCAGAGAGGGTTTCTCCCCGTTGAGTCTGGGGAATATACGCTCAGTCAAATCGCGAATCTTGACCGGAACGGACGTAATCTTTAGTGATCTTCGGATTCCGATATATCTTGTCTGCTGTTGAGGCAAAATTAGTGAATAATTGACAGCTGGATTGCTTTGATCTGAAACCACGACGCGTAAACAAAAGTGACAAAATGATGAGCCACCAATTAGTGGCTTTGGCTATCGTGGCCATCTGTGGTTTTGCCACTGGTTCTTTGGTGGAAACACCTGGGGTTACCCAGGCCCCGCCTCCACTGCCGCCCCAAGTCAACCCGGCGCGGTCGCGCGTGCGCAACAACTTCCGAGTGCGTTTACAGTGTATAATATAGACAGCTAACGATCGAAAGAAAAATATTAAAAAATAAATAGAGCTTTCTATATATTAAAAAAATATATATTAAAATGTTAATAAATGATTAATTAAGCAAACAAAAAAAAAGAAATATAATAAATAATGAAATCGTAGTTTAAATGAATTAATAGTGACGTGAAAGTGTTTTAAAAAAAGCCTGAAGGCTTAGTTTCTTGCAATAAGGAAATTAATTCTTTATTAAATAAATAAAATAGAATTTATTTTCAATATAAATTCTGGTTAATCAAAGCGTTGTTTTATATTAAAAATAAATAAATTTTAAATGCTGACAAATGTGCCTTAAAATGTATTCAAAAATTTATTAAACATAAAACAAAATAATAAAAATAATATTAAAAAATGGATTCATAAAATTGTTAAATTGTAATTCCTGAGGAATGTGCTTTAAAATGTATTCAAAAATTTATAAAATATATAAAGAGATAATAACAATATTAAAAAAATTTGATCAATCAAAGAAATGTTTTATATTACACTTATTAAATTTTAAATGCTAAAAAATGTGTCTTAAAAAGTTTTTAAATATTTATAGAATATAAAAAAGGGAATAACAATATTATAAAAATGGATTTTTAATATTATTAAATTTTAAAGACGTAAAAATGTGCCCTATAATGTATTCAAAATATAAGTCGAGATAATATTATGAATGCTTCTCAACGTTAAATACATATTTTTTAATAAAATGAATATAGATATTAAATAAATATAATTTTTCGCGTTTTTCAGCTTGATAATTAATCAATATAAAAAGTGCTACTACATCTAATATATTTTTTTAAAAATATAAATCATGTTTCTCTGAACCTAAAGCCATTAAAAAAACACATATATATTGAATTTAACAGAACCTATAAAACACCAAAAATAAACTAATGATAAATTGCCAAAGAGTCTACTCATAAAAATGAATAGCTAAAAGCTTTGCCCAAGATAAATATATTACAAAAACGTTTCGAGTGTTTTAAAAAAGAGTGGAAAATAAAAGTTATAAAAATACATCATGATAAGATCTTTTGTTTGTGAGATATTGAACATAACCCGAACTGATTTTAATGTGAATTTTAAAACATCAAGTGTGTGGCATACATTTTCTCGTATTTTACACAGCTCTCTTTTGTTTGTGTGTGTTTACTCTTTCGATCGTTTACTGTAATGTGTTTTAAGTCTGGTGACTCGTTGACTTTTTGGCCAACAGCAGCCGCAGCAGGTTTCGTTTTTGGCCAGAACAAGTTCAATGCGCTGGCCTCGTGTTTGCTTAATGATTTGTGTATTTCCCTTTTGCATATACATAACTCCCTCTCTCCCTTCCAGACCCCTGTAAGTTCTTCGTTACCCCTAAATCCCGCTCGATGCGATTACAAGGAGCTAATGACCAACCTCCACGATCGCGTTGGCATCTTGGTGACCTTGGACGAGGACCAGCGCCATCGCCTGGAAGTCATCGATAAGAAGTGGGTATAGCTCATAGTCTTGAAGGGAAACGGGTTTGGTTTCGCATAGGCACATCATCATCATGACTATCATCATCATGATGATGAAATAATATAGCTAGCAAACCGGTAGAAATATATGTTTTTTAAAAATAAGCAACAACGTGAGGCAATAGCCATAATATCTATTGGAATTTGGCACTTTTTTGGAAGACTCTTTGAATTGACAGAACAAAGCAAATGCTTAATGATGATGCCAAAAAATTATCCATGAAGCTGTCTGCTTTTTCGGTCAAATTTATTTTTAAAATTCCACTGAATTTTCTGCCAATTTTTCGCACGCCTGCTGAGAGTGTTTATCATTCGGTTCCGTTTTTGTGTTTGAACAGCTCTCGCTGTTTAGCCTGTTTGGTTAATATATTTTCGACTTTGTTGGTTTTAATTAGCTGTTCTTATTTTACGATTGAAAAACGAGGGGATAGAAGCCAGCAAATGCCAAATAAGAAACAAAAGCCACTTATAAGTTGTTGATAAACGAGCGGAACTTTGAAGAAAACGAGTATAATGTAAATGAAACAAGAGCCTAATCAGGGAGGTCGCTGGAAATGGGTCTCACTGATAGTTGGTTTTACTTATTTATGAAATTATATATGTATTTTCCAGATTGGATCAACTGGTGGACAGCAGCGAGGCTCGCATGGATTCCATGAAGGTCCAACAGCTGAACTTCCAGCAGCGTCTGGACAGCTTCGAGCATATCCAGCGCCTCTCAAGGAACACTCTGGATGAACTAAAAGGTGAAACCGATCAGGTTTTTGGCCCAAGAGCTGTTAGAGAGTTGAAGCACAGGCTTAGAAATCGCAGAAAAATGAATGGTAACCCCAAGAAATTGGTGTTGTGTAAACAAAATAGATGTTGTGATAATTTAAAGCCATAAAATATACACTTCAGTGTTAGCTTCCCTTTTCCTTTATATTTCAAATATATTTTCAACTAATAAAGTTATATTAAACCACTATAGATATCTCTCGCACTGTCCGAGCCATTCCCCAGGATCAGTATACGGCAGCCTCAGGCTCTTCGGATGCTCGGGACTTTAATTCCTCCAGCCTGAGTGTCTCGGATCGCCTGGATGCTTTGGCCACCCTGCTGACCTCCACGGCCCTCAATGTCCGGGCGGTCCAGTGGGATGTGGCAAAGCTAGCCCAGTCCATCAAGTAAGCAAGAAGCATTTTAATTACCAATTAACATAATTAATTAACATAATTCGTATTCCTTTAGTCGCCAGCGTCGTGTGTCCCATCGCAAGGGCCTGGGCCAAGGACCAGGTCAGGGTCAAGGTCAGCAGCCGCCCATCTTCTACGGCCCCTCGGGACCTGGAGGCTACCAACCCTCCTCCTTCACCCGGCCGCCCAGCAGCTGCCAGCAGTCCTTCCTAGCCATCGAGGGCATTCTCAAGGTGCAGCTTACACCAGAGTCAGAGTCCTTCTATGTGGCCTGCGACGAGGACTGGACGGTGATCTTGAACCGCAGCTCTGATGAGCTCAACTTTGAGCGCGGCTGGCTGGACTACAAAGATGGCTTTGGCAATCTGGCTGGGGACTTCTTCATAGGGCTAAACAAACTCCATGCTTTGACTTCGTCCGCCATCCATGAAATGCGCATAGTTCTTGAGGATTTTGCGGGCAACGTGGCGTATGCGGGTTATTCCACCTTTGCCATTGGCAGCGAAAAGGAACTGTATCCTCTCAACTTGCTGGGCAGATTCCAGAGCGATCTAACGCCCTCGGCGGGGGATTCCCTGTCATATCATGCCGGTGCCAAGTTCAGCACTGTGGATGCCGATAACGATAACTGCATCGATTGCAGCTGCGCCCAGAAGCACAAGGGTGCCGGTTGGTACAACAATTGTGGCACCAGCAATGTGTTGGGTCAGTACTTCCAGCAGAACTACGGCCGTGCTGGAGAGACAGGCATCTTTTGGGACACGTTTCAGGGCAAGGATTATTCGCTGAAAAGGATTAGGATGATGATAAGACCTGTTAATGAGGAAGAGGCCAGGCGATAGGATATTAAATAAAACAGCAGAGTGTCTTAGAACTTCTTTTTGGGGATTTTTAAGATTTTAATAAGCAAAAGAAGAGCTTAAAAATTTATAGAGATTTGATATATCCTTAGAGAGGGTTTAAAAATTGCTTATAAAATATTATAAACATTTTTGGGACCTAAAAATATCCTTGGAGATTTGAAATCTCTTTGGAAAGCGTCTAAAAAAGTGTTTATTAAATACTATAACATTTTTTAGCCACTTTTTAAACACTTTGTGGGTATATTTTAACCCTTTAAAAATTGTAAAGTGTATTAAAAGTTCTTATAAAATATCATAAAAATGTTTAGCACCTTTTTAAACACTTTCTGGTTGTATTTTAACCCCTTAAAGACTTCTTAGACACTCTAAAAACTAAATTCTTATCCAACTGCCATATCCGAAATCAGGGATAACCCAGCATCGGATCAAAATCGAATCAAAAATCGAATCAAACTCGAATCAAAATCAAATCTCGTTTGAACATCGCTTGCATTTTAACCCTAGCTTTAGCTCAACTCTCCCTGTCTGTGCGTGTATATGTGTGTAATATTTATGGAAAATTACTTAATACCTAGATAATACAGTAATCTTATGTGTACTCACTCACCAACTGCGTCATCTCTCTCTGGGGGGCATTTCGCTAATCGATCGATTAGCTTAAAATGTAGCATGCGGCATGCCATATTCCAGGTACTATATAAATAAGACGAGCTTGGAGCGAGATTTCAAGTTGATTCTATAGAGTAAAGTGACTTGAACTAGACATGGCCAAGAGCAGCTTGTGTTTGGCGCCTCTAATCTGCCAGTTTTTGGGCCTGCAGGCCGCTTTGCTGGACACTTTGGTGGATCAAAGCAATATATATTACCTAAGAGCATCGGCCACCGAGGAACTGCTGCTGGGTAAAGTGGATCAAGTGGATAAGCTGGACTCGGTCAAGTTGATTGTTCATGGTTATTTGGGATCAAGGACACATGGTTCTATAATGCCACTGAGAAATGGTGAGAAAAAAGGGGCTTATGATATAAAAATCCACTAAGAAACCCCAGCAAAATCAAGGGTTGTCTCTATAAATAAACCTCTCTCTTCAAGCCTATACCGCCGAGGGCTATGAAAATGTCCTGGTGGCCGATTGGGGGCCTGTGGCCAACCTGGATTACCCCACCTCTCGGTTGGCGGTTAAGAAAGTCGGTCGCATATTGGCCAAAATACTGGAGGAGTTCCTGCAACGCCATGGCATCTCCACGGAGGTAGTTCATGTCATAGGACACAGCCTGGGTGCCCATATTGCAGGACGCATTGGTCGCTATTTTAATGGAACTCTGGGAAGAGTCACGGGTTTGGATCCCGCTCTGCCCCTTTTCTCGAGTCGCTCTGATGATAGCCTCCACTCGAATGCTGCTCAGTTTGTGGATGTCATACACACGGATTACCCTTTGTTTGGAGATCTGCGACCTCGAGGCTCTGTGGATTTTTATCCCAATTTCGGACAGGCTCCGCAGCCGGGCTGCGAGGATGTGGATCTGATAGCTGCCAGTAAGCTCCTTCACGAGGCTTGTAAGCTAGCTTAGCTCTGGGTTCTTAAGTATAAATATAAATAATTTTAATTATTATTTTCTTTAATTTCCTAGACAGTTGCAGTCACAATCGTGCTGTCATGTTTTATGCAGAGTCTATAGGCATGCCCAGGAATTTTCCAGCCATTTCGTGCAGCTTTCAGGCCATTAAAAGTCGGCGTGTTGAGAGTTGTTTGAAGGAAAATATAGATGAAGATCGGTTGATATATATGGGCGAGCATGTAAATCGCAGGTGAGTAAAATCATTAACAATAAATTAACATTTTGATCGTTTTTTTAATTTTTTATGTTGAATTTCTCCATAGCGCCACCTTGTATTTTTATTTGGCAACTAATGGAGCGCCACCTTACGGGCAGGGGAGGAACTCTAAGTTCTTAAGTTAAATTTTTTAAACAAATTTAAATATATAAATTTATTAAATATATTTAAAGCTTAAATTTTATTAAAAGTTTATTCTGTCTTAATTTTAAATACATTTTTTTAAATATTTTTATTGGTTACACTATGAATATCAATCATAGATGGCGGCAGCCAGCCCTCTAGGTGTGACAACTTTAACATTTTTCAACACAATGGCAGCACTTTGTACATTTTCACCACAAAGGTGAATTTATGGAGTTCAACCGCGAAAATGTTATAAGACTTTATATAGGAATTCAAAAAAATATATATTATAATATTTATTTAATTTTAAATAAGCCTATAAAAAATCTAAATGCACAACTTCAACACTTTTTATCATAAAACCCCTAATAATTAATTATCCCCTTAAAATTCCATAAAATTCCCAAGACTTTTCCTGCCACTTCTAATTAGTTTTCCTCCCTCGTAAATTCCCTGACCCAATCAGCAAATGAATTTCAATTTGTGGCTAAATTTTCACAGCAATCAAATGTTTCCGCAATCCTGCTCGCTCCATAAATCACGGGCCTTTTATGAATGGAAAGAACCGAGCGAAGAAACAAACAAACAAACAAGATGCCTGATTCTGAACCTGAATCCGCGCAAACGACCGACTCGCGGATTATTTATGGGCCAATAACTTTACAACTAAACGCTCATCTACATTTAATGGCGATAATTTTTGACGCAATTTGGAAAACAGACAGATGCCAAGCCAAGGCGGTCCAGAGGAAGTTGGCCTACAAAGAGGCAGGCCTTCCAGGCATCAGGCATCCAGGCAGCAACCGCAGAAGATAACGCCGAAACACTTGACACCTTCGGCTTCTTGGCTAAAACGGTGCTGGTGCTCGGTGGTTCGGTGGTTCTGTTAACTCGTTTTGTTTCCTTTTTCATGGCTATCGGGCAAAGGCACTGGGGAAAAATCGATACTTTCTTAAATAAAAATAAAAAACAAGAAAGTTAGGATCAGAGGACCAATTTTGAATTTATCATAACTAAGCCAAAAAAGCTTTATTCTTAAAAAGGAAAACAGTTTTATGCTAGTTTTTAGTAGGTTAAAAAGTGTGCTTACTAAATTTAACATTTTTAAAAATTCAAATTTTGGCCCATTTTTGAGAATTTTAATGATGATTCGGCTGTTGATGCTGATCAAGAATATATATGATATATAGGGTCGGAAATGCCTCATTCACTGCCTAACAAACTTTTTTATATTTTATTTATATAATATTTATAAAATTGTATTTATTTTTAGCATCTTTCAATTTCTTTTCAGTTTCTCTTTTCTAATTATTTTTATTTTATTTTTCAAGTCCCCTTTTTATAATTTTTCTCAGTGCTTAGAATGCGTGAAGAGACCGTCGGAACGACCAATAAAAAGAGGACCAACAAAGGCGGCGATCGTAAATTCTGAATGTAAAAAGAGAGACTCCACTAAAAGGAGAAGGAATGCTGTAAATTTGGGGATTTCGAGATGGCAACAGCTGCCTGTCTCAAAGGAGTAACCACCAATGCGGTGGGTGGTTTCAGCTTCAGGTGGCTTCAAGGGCTACAGGTGTTTCAGGGGGTATTTCCTCTCCCTCAGAAAACACAGATCATACAAAAATCATACAAAAATCGTCTAAAAATCGTACAAAACTCAAAACACAAATCGATTTCAGGCTTCATTAGCCGCTGCCGCTGTGCACAGGAAACTCCCGGACTTTGGCTTTTCCTTTGTCTTTCGAATGGCTCTGTTTTCCACGGGTGAAAATCCAGCGAGTTTAGCCGCTCTATTGATGCTCGGTCAACCATTTCTGAATGTTTGCTGAATGTTTTTTACTGGTATTTTTTCCCTTTTGTTTACCGAAAGCCGCACGCCAAAGTCTCGTCTATGCGTTCTCAATATTTTCTCGTTTCCACTTCCACATTTTCCATCCATTTCCCTTGACGCGATTTCCCCATTTCCATATGCTTCTTTTTTGTATTGTTGTTGTTGTTTCTGCCACCACCTCTCCAGAATTTGTGTCATCCGCTTGGCTTTTCCTGTGCGCTTCTCCACTATTTTTCCCCCTGGCTTTAATATCTGTTTGCTGGGAAAGTAAAACAAAGCGAGAGTTGTTGACTCTTGATTCTGGCTGTCGGGTGTTAAGGGCTACGCGAGGAGAACGTGCCAATGACCAATGTTCTGCTCTAATTCAAATTTGAAGTTGAAGTTTGCTATGAGAATGTGTTTGGGAAAATGATAGGGATCTCTTTATAAACGGTAGAAGAAGTGGGAGATTTTTTCTGGAATTTTTGTGAGAATTTAATGAAAATATTAAGCAATAAATGCCTTGAAAATTTTTTATAATGAAGGTTTCTTAATATTTTGAAGCATTTTTAATTGATTATTTAAAATAAGAAGAATTTTACGCAAATAAATATAAAAATAGAAAAATACCTAGATACCTTCCCCTGTAAAATTGAAAATATCTTG
The DNA here is from genome assembly GCA_008042715.1 of Drosophila bocki. Taxonomy (NCBI): domain Eukaryota; kingdom Metazoa; phylum Arthropoda; class Insecta; order Diptera; family Drosophilidae; genus Drosophila; species Drosophila bocki. The sequence continues at coordinate 12,673 of VNJY01005525.1, forward strand.
GATTGTAAATGCATTTAATTATACTTTTTAAACTATTAAACAACCAACTTATTTAGCTTCTTTAAAATGTATATTTTACATAATTACTTTAAATAAAAACACCTAAAATTAATAATGTTATTCACCCATTGAAAAAATCGATTAAACCCTGGGCCCAACTTCCATATCCTTTATCCTCATTCCGCTTTGACCCCCCGCTGACTCTGTTTTTTAACTTATACAATTCCTCACATGTTTTGACACATTTCTTAATGGCACCCCGTACACAGGTAAGCCAGGTAAAAAAGAGAGCCAAAGGCAGAGGACAAAATGAACAAATGCAAACACAAAGCCGGGGAGACAAGAAGAGAAATGATATTGTAATTGGCAATCGTTGTTGTGCATAAATCACATGCATAAATTTCCGACCTGAAGGCAAGGACTCCCACTCCCACCTCCTTCTACTCGTCCGACAAAGTCGTTAGTTGAAGTCAAATGTTGTTGTTTTCCAATTGGAAAATTTTTCATTAACTAATTGAACATTTTATGGCAGACAGCGGGCAGTAAAGGACTTGCAAGGAGTCACACCGACCGAGGGGGACCACAATGGCGCCAATATTGAATGGCAAACAGAGCGGCAAGCTCAACCACCGGTGTTCCACGCTGAAGACACCATTTTCCACCCGATTTTGACCCCATTTTACCCCCACTTTTTCACTTTTCCCCCCACTTTTCTGCTATTTTTTACCTTTCCACAAAAAACAGGCCATGGCAAGACAATGAACGGACAATGTTAGACAGCCAGGACACGAAGGGACGTTGGCCCAAATGGGCAAACAAACTGGCACACACACACAGAGAGGGACAGGGACATATCCTGACACTCGGTGAGTGTGTATTGTGTATCTGTGTGTATGTGTGGCCACAATAATTTACGAGCGCACGCTTCACTTCGAACTTCGCTTCCGTTTTGCAGGATATTCCCAGTGACTTTTAGGGAATATTTGTATGGTGACTTTGTTGGTTACATTTTTTCGGTCTTAAATTCTTAAAAAATATATTGTTTTTATATATATTAAATATTTAATAATATTTTAAAAGAAGGTTATATTAATTTTCTTTATATTACAATATGGTTTTAATATTTTTCTTAATTATTTTTAAATATTTATCTCTAGTTTTTGTCTTGCTATAATTCATTTTAATAACTTAAATAAATAAATAATAATAAATTAAAAAAGGTAAGTTTACTGGAAATATTTCAAGGCTTTTTTCAAAGGAAACACCTCATTTTCCAATCACATTTCCCTCTAGAAATTACGTATTTACTTTTTATGAATATTCAAATACCGCTTTATGATTATTTTCTTATTTATTTCGTCTGCTCAATTATATTAGTTTATTATTTATTATTGAACCGACATTCAAATTTGAATATTTTTTTTATGCATTTATGGTTTATTATTATGGTTTTGACACCTTGTTTTGATACCAATTACCCATTACATTTGCGTAAATAATAATTTATTAAAAATTTTCCACACACGTCACAAGAAGGTATTCCCTGGGTTCATCATTTTTATGACAGAAAGGTAGGGTTTGGGGGTTCTGCTACGTTTTTAATATACAAATAATTCTGTAAATTTGCATAACTGTCTGGGCCTTCCCTTACCCTTGTTGCCTCCCTTTCTATTATCCTGGCGGATATTAAACATTAGCGCGTGCTGGACACATCCTCGTCCATCCTGCCACCAAAAATAATTAAGGTGAAAATTGCTGTCGACACGCAAACCCCAAACGGCAGAGAAAACGTTGGAAAAAAAAGGAAAGAAAGAAACCCTAAAAACCAAAAACCCAAGTCGAAACTGGCCCTGAGAAGTGGTCAGAGAGATAAACCGGCGACTGGCGGAGATTGGAGATGACTAATGAAACCTATTAGCCCTGTGACAGATGAGGAGACGTCCAAAGTCGCTGAGCTGGGAGCTGTGACCGCGATGATGGATAAGCTCATTAAAGTCGGCGGATCGACGGATCGTTGGAATCATTACCAGCGATCATTCGGTAGCGGCTCCTTCTATGCTGACCCCCGGGATTAATTGAATTCCCCTCCCGGTGGTCAACTCTTTCCAATGCCGGTGATAAGCTCTTCTCTTTGACATTTTCCTTATCGCGCGCCATTCGAGTCGAATCAATCAAGTCTGTCAGGTCAGTGGAATTTCTTACTCTATCTTGTTATATATAGATACCTTTTGAGTTAAATATTTTTTATAGATTATTATTTTTAATTTATAAAAATATATTTTATATTAAAATAGAATTAACCTTCAACACAAGCCTGAATTTATTTAAAATAAATAATTAAACCTAGTACCTACTCTCTATTTCCACACAGATTCTCTTTAGATATCATATTAAAGCCACTCAAAAGATAAACCCCTGACAAATAATAATACCCTTATCTAAAAATTAAAAAAACCATCAAACAATAAACCATGTTTAAGGCGAAATTGGCGCTTAGCAAATCAAAAGTTTTTCGGCTGGTAAACTTTTCCAATTGGCCATAAAAATCGAATGAAGCGAGCAGATAACGCAATTTTTTATAACACCAATCAAGAATGATAAGCAAATATTAAATAAGCAAACCTTATATGGAAATTTAGACAGAATTTCTGGGTTCACCAAACAAATTTCACAATTTGCATACGCATTCGGAGAAAAGTTCTCGGCATTGGTAAACTTTTCCGATCAATAGAAAATCCTATGGAAATTTTCGGCATTTATTTGCTTTCTGTGTCAGTGTCGACTGAATATATATACATCGAATTGGAATAATGTATACAGAGTCTGGCCAATGTCTGACTGTTTGTGTGCGCCGACTGGTGCTGGTGGGTTTTTGAGGGTTTGGCCAAGATTATTGTTACTTTTACGATTTAATTTCACACGAATTCATATTATTTCGGTGCAATTGTTTTGTGCGTCGTCGCATTTATGGTGTATCAGTGTTGTTTATGGCTCTGGCCAAGGCAAAGAGCCGTACATTTAGATTTCACAACCCCAAAATGGGGCTGACTTGTTAGCCCAATTAATAATTATTATTAGAGGCAAAGTCTTCGTCTTCTTTGGTTTTTAAACGTAGGAGGCCTTGGCTTTCTCCCTACTCCTCCTCCGTGGGCCTTAATTAATTGCCGCGTAAAATTAATTTCATTTCAATTGTGCAGTCGCATCATTAGCAGCACACGTTCCCCTCCCAGGCCGCGTCCCTCCCGAAACCTGCTGAGTAAGCAATGGCATCGTTTCTGGAGTTGCCCCCATATAGACCCCGGCTCGATCCGAAGCCCAATCTCAAGTGCCATATCGTTTTATTTCGCTTTTTGAGTGGGCTTGAAAGGTGATTAACGCGATCATAGAAATGATGTTTGGAGGAGTACCGAGAGCTCATCTTTCCAACACCTGAAGTGGGACACAGGGAAACGGGAATATAATGGTGGCATTTCACTTGGAAAAAAAATATTCCAAAGAAGAGTAAGGTAAAAAACTAGATTTTGTTATTAACGGAGGAGAAGAGAAAATTATTTTTAAATTTTATTTGTTTTAATGGTCAAAATTATCCAAATTTATTAAAATTATTCCCTTTTTATTATCAAATTAATATTAATAAGGAAACCTAAAATAGACACTCGTTCTAGGAAGAATAAAGGCATTTTTATCTAAGTTTTGTTGATTTTGAATTTGGATCGGTCAAGAATAATGATCATATTCCAAAAGTATCGATTATTATCGATTTATGTACTTGTGGGTTCAAAATGCATCCGCGTTCCCTGCTCTTTTGCAAACACACAGTCAAATTCTCAGGTTGTGATACCCTAATAATTCTAAAAATAACACCAGCGACACTTCAATTAATAAAATCACTCAAAATTCAAACTGTTAGAATTTTTCTCTTAGTGCATCACAGATCGTTAGATGCTTAGATCATGACTCTTTCTTTCTTCCTGCGTTTGCGCACGCGCTAAATGTCAAAAAATAAGAAATAAAATGTGCCCGTGGAGAAGACGAAGAACCCGAGCCGCCTGCTGTTTTGTGCCTCCCCCTCTTGGTGCCCCCACTGCCACGCCCCCTACCTCGAATGACACGCCCTCAGGCAGGCCGCCCACTTGGAACATGTCGAATCATTCATTCAACATTCGAAATGTGGGCTGCGAGGTGTTGAAAACTGATGGAAAAAGGCGAAAAAAAATCAACGAAAATAAACGAAAACCGAACGAAAAGGCATTTTGTGTGCATTTGTAATTGTTGAGAGCTGCACAGAGAGCCCAGCAGACTGAGGCTGTCATTATTTTCTGTAACATTTAGCGAAATCATTAATAATTGTTGCCGCTGGCTGCCGCGACACAGATACGCACTTAAAAATGCTCAAAAAATTGTCAGACGACAACGACAGCGATTTGGTGTTAACTTGATTAGCATTCGCATAAATTTTTGCAGTTTTTCAGTTGCATCTCGCGACTGCGATTTGCATAGAATGCCCATTTCTGGGGCCCCCAAAAGCTATGCTAGATGGGGGAATGGGAATAACCCATCGGACGGATAACCATCTCCGAGTTAGATGGAATTCGATGGCGGTGGCCCTGTCCCCAATTCCCCCTGGGCTGAGGAGGAGATTTCAATTATGCTCGGGCATTATGCAAACAACAAAATAAATGTCGAGGCGATAAGCGGGAAAAGCCAAAGGAAATTATGAAAATACATTTCCCAGAATGTGTACGTAGACAAAACAAATTGCCGCGTAATCTTTGGGTTTCGAAAAAATAGAACTCCAGGTTGACAATAACAGCCACAAATAAATCGGAATCATTATGGGAACTTGTTCTATCCTTTTTGGAATACCCTGTAGTTTGAGGGTAAGGGTAAAACAGTTTCAAATACGATTTGGAAAATAATAAAAACTCTAGAGAAATTGTTTAATTAAATATAAAATACATTAAACAGGATTTAAACTTGATTTAAAACTATACAAACCCTATTAAAAAATATTATTGTAATAAAAAAAATATATATAAAAGAAGTCTCAATATCTTATATATTTACTTATTTTTATACCCTTGCAGGGTATTATAATTTTAATCAGAAGCTCGAAATACATTGAAGGAGTCATTTCCGACCCTATAAATCATATATATTCTTGATCAGCATTAACAGGCGCAACTTTCTAGCCAGGTACTGCAGAAATAAAATGTTTAACGATTTTTTTCAAAATTTTATAAGGGGTTACATCATCAAATTTTTCAAAAATCTAAAAAAATTTTAATTTTCTTAAATATTAAATGTAGTATACAGATTTGTTAACCTTATAAAAACTAGCAAAGAAAAGCTTTCCAAATCAAAATTAATCCATTTTTGGCTTAGCTATGATCGATTTTCATTATCCAAATTCCGTTTTCCAAACTAATTTCCCTTCTTTTTATTATTAATAATTTTTGTAATTTTTAAAAGTATATTTTAAGCAAATTACCAGGTAACCCCTAGTCCATGCACTCAACCAAAACGATCTTACTTGTTCTCTCTTTTTTATCGGCAAGTGCCGCCAAGTGGAATCAATCAAGTGGAGAGAACCATTTCCTTGGAGACTCTCGGCCGTGTTCACCTCATTTTACTCATTTTATTCAGATTCCGAAGCGTGACAATATTTTGGCCACAATTCAACCGAACTGATCTCAAGGGTCTTCGGTGCGTAATTAATCATGTCGACTTGGACGATAAGTTCTGCTCGGTCGAGTGCAGTGAATTTTTTTGGTAGGGTGAGTCCTCTCTTCCTCCAGGGGCCTCGAAGGTAATATACAACAGGTAGTTCACAGGTAGGGTAGATCTTTGTGTGAGGTTTCCAGGCATCCATAAATCTGAGAGCGATATCGCTTGCAGGGAAATCAATAAGTCTGCGCCAGGACACTCGCTCTTCCCATTTGAATATTTATGGGGAATTGTACACATTTCGACATAAAAGCGCCAAAATTGATACATTACAGGTACAAGAGGGGGGAGTATTTAAGGGGAAAAGAAAGATTAAGAACACAGGATCAAGTGATGTATATCTTTGGGGGGAAGTTAGGGGTTAAAGTGAAGTTTAAAGATATAAAATTATAGGGTATAATATGTTCCCAAAAATTTAATGAAATATTTAAAAGATTATTATAACCCAAATAAAAGAAATAAGCAAAAATACCCCTCTTGATTCTCAAAAATCTACCTTAAAAAATAAGAGTTACAAATTGCCTGGCATTTGTCAAGCCCGCAAATGGAGTCAAGTACAGACTTGGAAATGTATCTTTGGCATATCGTACGGATGCCACGTAAGACTGGCAGCTGGAGAGCAAACAAAAGCGCGAAAACAAACAATGGGGAACACGCGAGGGGGAACAAGATTCAAAAGTGTATCTGCCAGTGTATCTTGGCTTGTTTATCTGGCAATGTCTCGTCTGCTGTGTGGCATTAATGGCAAATTTGCACGAAGTCAATATCGACAAAAAAAAACAGAGGGTATTGTCAATTATCAATAGAGTCGAATGTATCTGCACGCAGCTCTTCAAGCAGCAGATACTTTTGTATCTCAAGATACTTTTTAATCTATTCACAAGAGTTTAGAAACCTCAACCCTGGAATTCAGTTACAAATGAAGTCTTTAACTTTATTTTAAATTTCTGTATATATATTTTATGTTTTTTGCTTATCTGTCTACCACTTCACCTGCCTTGTTGTGGTGTTTTTGTTTTCCTAGTGGCTGCCACTGTGCACTAAGCCAGCTCTGTCTCTGTCCCGCCGGCTAGTAGCCTCTCTGTCGCTCGTTGTATCTTGTATCTGGTATCTCGCGCTCTCCGTCGAGCACTGCCATTGGCTGGCTTTTGAGTCTGCGCTGTTGGTTTTTTTTTTGTAGAGAGGCCACACCTCTATTAACTCTTCGCCCCCCGCCATCTCACCTGGCAGAAAAAAAACTACGTTTGCGTGTTATTTCAGATACTTTTCTACCACATTTCCCCCCCTGAAAAACATAAACTTCGGCTCCCTAATGGCCAGCAAAAAAAAAAAGGCATTGGGATGAGTCAAAATGAAAATGGCTTTTATGTGTGGCGTGCGTTGGGGTAATTTTATGATTCAAGGGAATTACACACTGGGCAGGCACCTTCTGCTGCCCCCCGAAACTGGAATATGTAGATACACAGATATGTTTTAATTGTCGCTTTATTGATTTCCCTCCAAGGAAAGCACCTAAGCTGGCTTAATTTATGCTTTAATTCTATTTAATTATGTTTTTTTCGCCAGCTTAGATACCGATCTAAAACGGCGGGGGTTCCCGTAAAAGTTTCGCGTGTTATTTCCTTTATATTTCTGTACGGGAAATATCTGAAATGTGTCAAACCTAATGGATGGCGGCAGTAAAGTCGATTTAAGGGCGGTAGTTTTCCATGGATTATGTTTAGTGTTTCGTTTTCTGATTTATAGCCATTCTAAGGATGATTTGGTTTGAGTTTTAAATGGTTTGAGGTTTTATATTTGTAAGCGTATAAATTCTTTTAATATTGTTTAAAACTTTATATAACTTTATATAAAAGCATTATAGAATTAGATTTCATTTGAGACCATTTTGAAAATATATATAAATTTTTTTAATATATTTTAAAATGTAATATTTGTATCAATTGTATTTTTATTTTATATCCTTAAATATAGAGGTGTTTTTTAAAGGTTTCAGTTTATAACATTAAATTTGATAAGCTAAAACCTTCTTAAGGGGGGGGTAAGGTATTTAATTTTTTTTTTCGTAAATTTTTTTTTAATTTTTATTTTTAAAGTTCAACATCTTAAGAATATTGTGTCCAAGTTTTACATCGATCAGAGTAAAATTGACGAAGTTATGCGGAGTTGAACGAAGGTCGGTTGGTGTTCAATGCATGGGAATCACAAAGTTTAAAGCGCTCTCCTGAAAAATTCAATTTTTCAAATCGGTGTACACGATTACAGAAAAACTACTGGACCGATCGATTTGAAATTTGGCACACACATTCTTTAACTAATTCCTCAGGTATTCACGTCGGCCTTTTTTTAAATTTTAATTTTTATATATTTTTAAATTAAGAAATAACGTTTTTTTTTTAGTCAAAAATCGGGTTTTTGACTTTC